>CAUPSL010001596.1:0-17500 GCA_963514005.1 Raja brachyura | reverse complement strand
TCTCTCCATCCTAACCCCATTCTCCTGCCTTCTCCCCTTAACCCCTGACACCCGCACTAATCAAGAATCTGTCTATCTCTGCCGTAAAAATATCCACTGACTTGTGGCCTCCACAGCCGTCTGTGGCAATGAATTCCAGATTCACCACCCTCTGACTGAAGAAATTCCTCCTCATCTCCTTTCCAAAAGGAACGCCCTTTTACTATGAGGCTGTGCCCTCTGGTCCTAGACTCTCCCACCAGTGGAAACATCCTCTCCACATCCACTCTATCCAGGCCTTTCACTATTCTGTACGTTTCAATGAGGTCCCCCCCTCATTTTTCTAAACTCCAGCGAGTACAGGCCCAGCGCTGACAAACGCTCATCGTACGTTACCCCACTGACTCCTGGGATCGTTCTTGTGAACCTCCTCTGGACCCTCTCCAGAGCCGGCACATCCTTCCTCAGAAATGGCGCCCAAAATTGCTCACGATACTCCAAATGCGGCTTAAAAGAACCTCTTTTAATTCTGAGGCTGTGGGCTCTGGTCCTAGACTCTCCCACTAGTGGAAATATCCTCTCCACATCCATTGTTAAAGAAGGAACTGCAGATGCTGGAGAATCAAGGGTTACACAAAAAGCTGGAGAAACTCAGCGGGTGCAGCAGCATCTAAGGAGCGAAGGAGATAGGCGACGTTTCGGGTCGAGACCCTTCTTCAGACTGAAGAAGAAGGGTCTCGACCCGAAACGTCGCCTATCTCCTTCGGTCCTTCGATGCTGCTGCACCCGCTGAGTTTCTCCAGCTTTTTGTGTAACCCTCTCCACATCCAACTCTATCCAGCCCTTTTACTATTTGGAAAGGTTCAATAAGTTCTCCTGCCTCCTCCGCAATAACCCCTGACACCCGTACTAATCGAGAATGGTTTAATAACATGATCCTGCCCGTGTTCGACTTTCCAAAATGCAGCACCTGACATTGCTCTGTGTTACACTGCCCGCAGCCATTGCTGAGCCCCCCCTGGCCAACCGATCGAGATCCTGCTGCAATATATGGCAACCATCCTCACAGTCCACAATGCCACCCACGTTTGTGTCGTTGGACAGGGGCTGTTGCCACCGAGTTGCTCCAACACTTTGTGTCTTTCTTCGTCTCTTCTCATGATTCAATCACGGCTCATATCATGTGACAGGAGCAGAACCAGGCCATTCGGCCCATCAAATCTGCTCCACCATTCAATCACGGCCGATCTACCTCTCCCTCCTGACCCCTGAGCAGTGTGGGGTATAGTCAGTAACACAGCATGGAAACAGGCCGGCCCCCACTCCAGGTCCATATGAGCGGGGCCCGATCCAGGCGAGCCCCAGGCTGCTGCAGGGCCTCCAGCCATCGCCTTCCTTGGACGTCGAAAGCTCATGCGGGATAGGCGTAGAATGAGGCCACTCGGCCCATCAAGTCTACCCCTCCATTCAATCGTGGCTGATCTATCTCTCCCCATTCTAACCCCATTCTCCCCATAACCCCTGACATCCGTACTAATCAAGAATCTGTCTATCTCCGCCTTAATAATATCCATTGACTTGTGGCCTCCACAGCCGTCTGTGGCAAAGAATTCCACAGATTCACCGCCCTCTTTGGTTTAGTTTCGAGACACAGCGCCCAAACAGGCCCTTCGGCCCGCCGAGTCCGTGCCGACCAGCGATCCCCGCACACTAACACCATCCTACACACACACACACTAGGGACAATTTACAATCCAATTAGCCTGCAAAACCCGCACGTCTTTGGAGTGTGGGGGGGAACCGGAGCACCCGGGGAAAACCCGCGCAGGTCGCTAGGCGTGAACGTGCAAACTCTGTACCGGCAGCATCGAACCCGGGTCTCTCCCCGTGTCCCATGCTGTACACCGTGTCTCCATCTTGCCTGGCGGCGCGAGACGGCAGCTCTACCCGCTGTGCCAACGTGCTGCGCTGGTCACTCCCCGTGTCCCATGCTGTTCACCGTGCCTCCATCTTGCCTGGCGGCGCGAGACGGCAGCTCTGCCGTTGCTGCCCGCGCGCGGTTATCCCCGGCACTCTGCGCGCCTCGTCCTCGCCTCGCGATGGCTGACGGCGGCGCTGGGCCGTGTGTCCGCAGGGCGGCCGCAGGAGGTCGGGCACGAGGCGGAGCGCCGAGCTGGTGGTGGAGCTGCAGGAAGCGCAGGCCGACCTCGACGTGGGATTCCTGGACAGGGCCGACCTGCTGCTCCGGCTCTGGCTGTCGGGAGAGCGGGAATTCCAGTCGGAGCAGGGAAACCTGTCGGAGCCAACGTTGGTGAGTGGACTGTAGAGATACTACGCAGAAACAGGCCCTTCGGCCCGCCCAGTCCATGCTGGCCGGTGATCACAATGTACACTAGTTTACACTCTAGACAGCATGGAAACAGGCCCTTCGGCCCGCTGAGCCCGTGCCGAAAGAGGGACTGAGGGAGAGCGGGCGTGATGGACAAAGGGATAGGCATGAGGGAGGGAGGTCGAGGGGGATGGATGGGGCATGAGTGGTCAGTACCCTCTCTCACCACCACCCGCCCCACTGGCGTTACTGATGTCCGGTCTGCGGTTCGATCCCCCTGCCCTTGCTGGAGGGAGTGGGGTGTTGGGAGGGAGAGAGAAGCGTGTGGGAGAGGGGCAGAAAGGAGAGGAGGAGGGAGAGGGAGGTGGGAGGAGAGAGGGAGAGGGAGGTGGGAGGAGAGAGGGAGAGGGAGGGAGAGAGAGAAGCGTGGGGGAGAGGGAGAGGAGGGAGGGAGAGGGAGGTGGGAGGAGAGAGGGAGAGGGAGGGAGAGAGAGAAGCGTGGGGGAGAGGGAGAGGAGGGGAGGGAGGGAGAGGGGCAGCGGGACACTAGGCCTGAGGGACGAGTACCCTCTCTCACCCCCTGCCCGCTGTGTTACAGATGTCGGGCCTGTCGGGCCTGTCGGGCCTGCGGTGTGAGTCTGTGCCCGCCGCTGGGCATGTGACGGTGGTGCGAGTCACCGCTCCCAGGGCCCAGCTGCGGCTGCAGTTCCCGGTGCCCGACCTGCGGCCTGAGGGCGAGCGCAGGCCCCGGGCCCACAAGGCCGTGCGCAGGGAGTGCCTGAGGCTGGAGTGCACGGACCTGGCCTTCCACACCGAGCTGGGGGCGGCCCTGCCCCGGACACAGCCCTGCACCTACCAGCTCAGCTTCAGCGACCTTCACGGTGAGTCACAGGCCCTTCAGCCCATCTCCTCCCTTGTGCTAACCCAGTTACAGACTTAGACCATTGAACCAGGCCCTTCAGCCCCATTCCTCCCTGCTAACCCAGTTACAGAGCCGTAGAGCGTTGAACCAGGCCCTTCAGCCCCATTCCTCCCTGCTAACCCAGTTACAGAGCCGTAGAGCGTTGAACCAGGCTCTTCAGCCCATTTCCTCCCTGCTAATCCAGCGGAGCAGAATCCGCCATTCAATCGTGGCTGATCTATCTCTCCCTCCTTACCCCATTCTCCTTCCCTCTCCCCATAACCCCTGACACCTGCACTAATCAAGAATCTATCTACCTCTCCCTTAAAAATATCCACTGGATTGTGGCCTCCACAGCCTTCAGTGGCAAAGAATTCCACAGATTCACCACCCTCTGACTGAAGAAATCCCTCCTCATCTCCCTCCTAAAGGAACGTCCTTTAATTCTGAGTACGTACCCTCTGGTCCTAGACTCTCCCACTAGTGGAAACATCCTCTCCACACCCACCCTATCCAGGCCTTCCATTATCGGGTACGTTTTTATGAGGCCCCCCACCCACATCTCTTTAAACTCCAACGAGAGCAGGCCGAGTTCCGTCAAACGGGCCCAAAAATGGTGCATCTTGCCACCAGACTCAGTGGGCTGTTTTGTGCACACTACACACACTGGGGCAACGGTCCTTATGTACGGGGATAGTCTTGTGGATAGTCATAGAGTGATACAGTGAGGAGACAGGCCCTTCGGCCCATCTTGCCCACACCGCCCAACTACACTAGTCCCACCTGCCCGCGTTTGGTCCATACCCCTCCAAACCTGTCCTACCCATGTACCTGTCTAACTGTTTCTTAAACATTGGGATAGTCCCAGCCTCGACTACCTCCTCCGGCAGCTCATCCCGTACACCCACCACCCTTTGTGTGAAAAAGTTACCCCTCAGATTCCTATTAAATCTTTTCCCCTTCATCTTAAACCTAATGTCCTCTGGGTCTCGATTCCCCGACTCTGGGCGAGAGATTCTGTGCGTCTACCCGATCTATTCCTCTCATGATTTTATGGGGCAGCGGTGGAGTTGCTGCCTTACAGCGCCGGAGACCCCGGGTTCGATCCTGACCACGGGCGCTGTCTGTACGGAGTTTGCATGTTCTCCCCGTGACCCGCGTGGGTTTTCTCCTAAGATCTTCGGTTTCCTCCCACACTCCAAACACGTGCAGGTTTGAAGGTAAATTGGCTTGGTGTAAGTGTAAACTGTGTAGGATAGTGTTAATATGCTGGGATCGCTGGTGGGGGCGGACTCGAAGGGCCGATAGTCCCAGCCTCAACTACCTCCTCCGGGAGCTCGTTCCGTTCACCCACCACCCTCTGTGTGAAAATGTTACCCCTCAGATTCCTATTAAATCCTTTTTCTTTCACCTTGAAATCTGGTCCTTGATTCCCCAAGAGACTCTGTGCGTCTACCCGATCTATTCCTCTCATGGTTTTGGACACCTCTACAAGATCGCCCCTCATCCTCCTGCGCTCCAGGGAATAGAGACCCAGCCTGCTCAACCTCTCCCTGTCGCTCACACCCTCGAGTCCCGGCAACATCCTCGTAAAATCTGTATGCCGAAAATGTATTTAGTTTAGTTTAGTTTCGAGATACAGCGCGGAAACATGCCTGTTTTTCCCACCGAGCCCGCACCGACCAGCGATCCCCGCGCACTAACGGCCCTGTCTCACGGTGCGGGTCCACTATCTAGTGATCCCGAGTTTAAAACAAATCAAACGCGCGGTAATCACGTAGAATTAATGTAGCGGGAACGTCGGAACTCGTAACGCTAACGGCAGATGATACAGATACGGATAGATTTTATTTGTCACGTGTGCCAATTGGCGCAGTGAAATGAAGTCACCACACAGACAAAAATAAAGATCACAACACAGAGTGGACAGAAATTCAACATAAAACATCCCCTCACAGCAGGATCAAGGTTTCCCGCTGTGAGGGAAGGCACCAAAGTCAGTCTCTTCCTGATGTTCCCCCCTGTTCCCCCGTGGTCGGGGCCTCCCCGAGCCCTCCGCTGTCACCACTCCGGGCGGCCCGATGTTCAGGCCCGCTCCCCGGGGTGATGTAAGTCCGACGTTGGGGCTGGGGGACGTCCTCAGCGGACTGGACCCTGAGTCGGCCCCCTCCTACCGCTCCCAAAGTCTGCAGTTTCCCCCCTTACCCTGCCCCCCCTCCCCCACATAGAAAAGTTAAAGATTCCCCCAAACACAAACAATACTTGGAATATCAGAACAAAGTCTAATACTTACAACAAGTCAAAGAAATGTCCTAGATTATAGTATAATAATTGGGAAAAAATGAATATTAAAATTCTGGAAAGGCCCTATATCCCCCACAATTAAAATGTGGATTACGGAAATGTCGGAGACCCTACACTTGGAAAGAATCAGATTTGCCCTCTAATGGACAAACAAGAAGTCTTTGTTAGAATATGGTCTTCTTTCATTGATTACTTAAAAGGGTCGATGGGTTCGGCAGGGAACCCTATCTGAAACTTGGACTTGGGATTAGATGAGAAGTTCTATTCTATATTTCTTGATGTTATCTCCAATGACGTATTAATGGTAAATTATTCCATCCTTTATGATTTTATTTTTTGATTTATATTTTATTTTTCTCTCTGTTTCTCTTTAAACATTTTTTTATTAGAGACAAAATGATTCATTTGATAATATTAATAATGTACGACAGTTGCGCACAAAATATTACTATCATAATAATACACTAATGCACTGCTTACCTACGCTAATAAAAAAATATATATATTAAAAAAAACCCACAAACTTTAAACTGACTAAAAATTAAAATAAAAGTTAGAAAAACAAACGGGCTGCAGGCAGAGGCTGCTGTCAGGCCCCGAGTGGCAGGTACTCGGGGAACTTGTTAACTTGTGAAAATCTTTCAACACGATGAAAGATTCCCACGAGTCAAATGTATGTATTCTTGGACTCGGAACCGAGAGACAGGGGCTTCACACTGTCCTACACACACCAGGGAGGATTTACACTTGCACCAGGCCCATGAGCCGACAAACCTGCACGTCTTTGGAGTGTGGGAGGAAACAAAAGATCTCGGGGAAAACCCACGCAGGTCACGGGGAGAGCGTGCAAACTCCGTACAGGCAGCGCCTGTAGTCGGGATGGAACCCGGGTCTCTGGCGCCGTGAGGCAGGAACTCGGCCCGTGCCGGCCTCGAACCTGGTACCTTGGACGCGTGACAACAAAGAGACCATTGAATGGCCAGGACAAAGTTATAAATCATCCCAAACTGTGTCCTGACAGGTATCTACGAAGACGGATTGAAACCTGGAATCTCCTGCATTCGAGTCAATAAAGCGTCCGATATATTACCCGGGACAAAGTACACCGTTCCCAAGTAAGTCAGAATCATCTCGGAAAACCTGTCGGGCAAAATCATCTGTCAGAAGGAACTGCAGGTGCTGGTTTTAACCGAAGATAGACACAAAAAGCTGGAGTAACTCAGCGGGTCGGGCAGCGTCTCTGGAGAGAAGGAACGGGTGACGTTTCGGGTCAAGACCCTTCTTCAGACTGAGAGGCGGGGGAGAGGGATTAAATGTAGTCGGCGACAGTCAGACTGGTGGGAGAACTGGGAAGGGGAAGGGGATGGAGGGAGAGGGAAAAGGGGAAGACTAAAGCAGGGGGGGTGGGGAACCTTTTCATGCCGGAAGGCCGCATTAAGTTCCCTGTAAACTAATAAGGCCGCATCCAAGAATCTTCAACTAGATATAGGATTATTTAGTTGAATCAGCTTTTACTCTTTGGTATTTTAAATACGTTCATTTTAAGATTTAAATAAAAATAATAAAAGACGAACAAAAACATATTAATAAAAATAAAAGGATTTGTTCTACAAAATCTGGATTTGTTCAAGAGGCCGCACTTAATGGCCTAGAAGGCCTCAGGTTCCTCAACCCCTGGACTAAGGTCTCCCGTGCTTTCCCTCTCTCTTCATCCCCTCCCCCCTCCCAGTTCTCCCGCCAGTCTTCCTCAAAGATCCTCTAGCGGAGCAAGATAGACCACTCCTGCTAAACGCAACGGGCTGACGTGTAGTACGCAACGGAGCGGAACGTGGGCCTTTTTTTCGTCCATTTTAGTAACCGGACCCGACCCGACCCGCAGTGTAGTTGCAGGGGAACAGGGGAACGTTGCAGGGGAACAGTTTGTGTTAATAAATTAAAATTCTGAAAGTGAGGAGAAGATTTTTACCAAATAACTTTTATTTTTACGAGGATGTTTCCGTAACCGGCTTCCGTCTCCGCACTCGTATCCTATGTGGGATCTTTGGTGCGGAGACGGAAGCCGGTTACGGAAATGGGGTCGAAAATTACCCACGAACCTGCCCATGACCGTACTACGTCTCTTTCGTCGAGTGGGCCATCTTGCTCGCTGTAGGATCTTTGCTTCAGACTGATGTGGGGGGGGTTGGGGGGGGGAGGGGGGGGGGGGGGCGGGAAGAAGAAAGCAAGAGGTGGAGCCAGTGGGCCGAGGGAGAGCTGAGAAGGGGGGGAGAAAGTAAGGACTACCTGAAATTAGAGAAGTCAATGTTCATACTGCTGGGGTGCAAACTGCAGTGACATTTGAGTTAGCAACATAACTAGAACTGGAAGTATGAAGTGGAGGGTCTACAGATTTATGACAAGGTTACTTGAAGCGCACTGCATTGCCAATGGCTTATTAGTTTAGTTTAATTCTGTTCATTATTCTCACAGCCCTCCCCTATCCTATAGCGGAGCAAGATAGACCACTCCTGCTAACTGCAATGGGCTGACGTGTAGTACGCAACGGAGCCGAATGTGGGCCTTTAGTTCATCCATTTCAGTAACCCGACCCGACCCGACCCGACCCGCAGTGTAACCAACGTTGCAGGGGAACAGTTTGCGTTAATAAATTAAAATTCTGAGAATGAGGAGAAGATTTTCACCAAATAACTTTTATTTTTACGAGGATGTTTCCGTAACCGGGATCTTTGGGACCTTTGGTGCGGAGACGGAAGCCGGTTACGGAAATGGGGCCGAAAATTACCCACGAACCTGCCCATGACCGTACTACGTCTTTGGTCTGACTGTCTCCGACTACATTTAATCTCTGTACCGCCCACTCTCCTGGCATCAGTTTGAAGAAGGGTCTCGACCCGACACGTCACCCATTCCTTCTCTCCAGAGACGCTGCCTCACCCGCTGAGTTACTCCGGCCTTTTGTGTCCGTCCTTGGCAAAATAATCTGTTGCATTCCGTGCCTAATGGAGTTGGGAGGGAAAGTCTGGAGTGAGACGGGATCTTGACTAAACACTTAAGCTGAACTAATTGGGAGTTAAAGTATTGGACAGGCTAGATGCAGGAAAAATGTTCCCCATGTTGGGGGAGTCCAGAACCAGGGCTCACACAGTTTAAGAATAAGGGGTCGGCCATTTAGGACTGAGATGAAGAAAAACATTTTCACCCAGAGAGTTGTGAATGTGTGGAATTCTCTGCCACAGAAGGCAGTGGCAAAGAATACTCCTTATTCTTAAACTGTGGCCCCTGGTCCTGGACTCCTCCAACATCGGGAACATGTTTCCAGCCTCTAGTGTGTCCAAGCCCTTAGCAAATCTTATGTGTTTCAATGAGATCCCCTCTCATCCTTCTAAACTCCAGAGTGTACAAGCCCAGCTGCTCCATTCTCTCAGCATATGACAGTCCCGCCATCTCGGGAATTAACCTTGTCATTAAAGGGCCTGTCCTACAAGCATGTAACTCTATGCGATGTGCGCGACCTAACGTGGTCGCTTGAGCCGTCTGGTGTCGTGGGGCCGGTCCCACTTCGATCGCCGGAGCCGTGCGGAATTGTGCGGAGTTCGTCCCGACGTCGCGCGGGGCTCCGAAAAACTGACTGTTCAAAAATTCTGCGCGGCAACGGCTTGTCGGCTCGCAGTCGCCTCGATGCATTACACACCGCCCCGACATCGTGCCTCCGTGACCCTCTCTGTAGGTGCCTCCGTGACCCTCTGTGTGTGTGGCTCCGTGGCCCTCTGTGTGTGTGCCTCTGTGCCCCTCTCTGTCCTGGCGAACTTACATTTAAGACTTCGCTCCAAGTTCGCCTCACTTTGCGCCGCGTTGCGCCACTCACCCGACCTCCGCGCGGCCCTCGCTGCCGGTTTGGTCGTGCTTGCCGCATGCAGGCGGAAACGGCCCTGTACAGGGGATCACCCGACCTCCGCGCGGCCCCGCTTCTAGTTTGATCGCGCTCATCGCATGGAGTCGGATGCTGGTAGGACAGGCCCTTTAGTTAGTGTGTATTATTATTACCTCCATTTATAAACTATGGTGATAGATGTGGCCCGCCATCAGCTCGCAGACATGGGTCCTGGCCCCTGTGCAGAACAAGGTTGCTGTCCCCCTACTTTACACGGCAGACAGATTAGCCGCCGCGTGGGTCTTGGAGCGGGTGGCTGGGTGACGGGGCCTGCGTTTCTATCTTTCTTGCCCGTGGTGCCGTCTTGAGCCTTGCTGTGTGTTCTCTCCCGTCGGGGGGCAGGCTGGTCCTGACGGTGAATCCCGACCACACCGCAGCATCCCAGTGGGACCTGTTCATGGAGAAGGCGGAGACCCTGGACCTCTCGGCCGTCGAGAGCCCCTGCGAGCTGAAGCAGCCCGAGCCGTCTCCCTTCTCCTCCAAGCGAACCATGTACGAAACAGAGGAGGTGAGGACCGCTTGTCTCCCACCCGCCGCCCTTCCCCCCGCCACCCTTCCCCCTGCCGCCGAGCCGCTTGCGGTTCTGTATTTTGTCACGTATACCGAGGTTGCGTATTGCTGTGGCTAGACAAAAATCTCAGCGGGTGAGGCAGCGTCTATGGAGCGAAGGAATAGGAAACGTCACCTATTCCTTCTTCTGAAGAAGGGTCTCATCGAAACATAGAAAACAGGTACAGGAGGAGACCATCCGGCCCTTCGAGCCAGCATCGCCATTCATTGTGATCATGGCTGATCGTCCCCTATCAATAACCCGTGTCTGCCTTCTCCCCATATCCCTTGACTCCACTAGCCCCTAGAGCTCAGATAGAGCTCTCTCTTAAATCCATCCAGTGACTTGGCCTCCACTGCCCTCTGTGGGAGGGAATTCCACAAATTCACAACTCCCTGGGTAAAAAAGTTTTTTCTCACCTCAGTCTTAAATGACCTCCCCTTTATTCTAAGACTGTGTGGCCCCTGGTTCTCGACTCGCCCAACATTGGGAACATTTTTCCTACATCTAGCTTGTCCAGTCCTTTTGTCATTTTATATCTTTCTGTAAGATCCCCCCTCATCCTTCTAAACTCCAGTGAATACAAGCCTAGTCTTTTCCATCTTTCCTTATATGACAGTCCCGCCATCCCAGGGATCAACCTGGTGAACCTACGCTGCACTGCCTCAATCACAAGGATGTCCTTCCTCAAATTAGGAGACCAAAACTGTAATCCCAATACTCCAGATGTGGTCTCACCACAGCCCTGTACAACTGCAGAAGAACCCGACTTTGACCCGAAACGTCACCTGTTCCTTCTTCTGAACAAGGGTCCCGACATGAAACGTCACCTGTCCCTTCGCTCCATAGATGCTGCCTCGCCCGCTGAGTTTCTCCAGCATTTTTGTGTAACTTTGATTTTTCCAGCATCTGCAGTTCTTTGTTGTACATTGCATAAGAAGGAACTGCAGATGCTGGTTTACACTGAAGTTAGACACAAACTGCCAGAGTAACAGCTGTTAAGAAACAGGTACATGGATCGGACAAGTTTGGAGGGATGTGATCCATACACAGGCAGGTGGGACTAGTGTAGTGGGACATGTTGGCCGGTGTGAGCAAGTTGGGCCGAAGGGCCTGTTTCCACACTGTATCACTCTACGACTGTATAACTTTGAAGGTGAGACAGTAAAAGCCCTGTCCCACTGTACGAGTTCATTCAGGAGCTCTCCCGAGTTTGCCCTGATTCGAACTCGGAGATTTAGGGTAATTCACGCTCGTAGGTACTCGAGGCTCTCGTGGACATTTCTCTACATGTTGAAAAACCTTCACGAGTCTTCCCGAGCTTACCACGTTTCCCGAGTACCTGCCGTTAGCACTAAGAGACGTCCCCGAGCTCCGACGTACCCGCTACGTACATTCTCCGTGTTCACCAGGAGTTTGATTTGTTTTAAAACTCGGGAGAGCTCTTGAATGAACTCGTACCGTGGGACAGGGCCATAAGACTGTTGGGAGAACTGGGAAGGGGGGAGGGGATGGAGAGAGAGGGAAAGCAAGAGCTACTTGAAGTATATTATATTGTATTATTGTATATTATTGTACATTCATGTTTTGAATAAGGGGATTGAAGGCTTTGTGGCCAGGTTTGCAGTTGGTTTTGAGACAGGTGGAGGTGAAGCAAGAACTCTGCAGAAGGACCTGGACAGGTTAGGAG
Organism: Raja brachyura; assembly: GCA_963514005.1. The sequence continues at coordinate 5,816 of CAUPSL010001596.1, read as the reverse complement.
AATGGGCAAAAAAGTGGCAGATGAAATACAGTGTCTTATCTTCAGTGTTAAGGGCCTGTCCCACTTGGGCGAGGTTCTGCATTGCTGTGAGCTGACAAAAATGCTGGAGAAACATAGAAACATAGAAATTAGGTGCAGGAGTAGGCCATTCGGCCCTTCGAGCCTGCACCGCCATTCAATATGATCATGGCTGATCATCCAACTCAGTATCCCGTACCTGCCTTCTCTCCATACCCCCTGATCCCTTTAGCCACACGGGCCACATCTAACTCCCTCTTAAATATAGCCAATGAACTGGCCTCAACTACCCTCTGTGGCAGAGAGTTCCAGAGACTCACTACTCTCTGTGTGAAAAAAGTCCTTCTCATCTCGGTCCTAAAGGATTTCCCCCTTATCCTTAAGCTGTGACCCCTTGTCCTGGACCTCCCCAACATCGGGAACAATCTTCATGCATCTAGCCTGTCCAACCACTTAGGTGCAGGAGTAGGCCATTCGGCCCTTCGAGCCTGCACCGCCATTCAATATGATCATGGCTGATCATGAAACTCAGCGATCTATGCGGCAAAGGTATAGGTGACGTTTCAGATCGACCCGAAATGTCACCTATTCCTTCTTCTAATTGGGGGGAGAAATGAGGGTGGTGGGGGGATGAGGGTTGGGGGGGGGGGGGGGGGGGGATTGGGGGCGGGGGGGGTGGGTTGAGGCCGTCTCCTGTCCGCCGAGCTCTGACGGCCGCTGCCTTGGACTTGCAGATGGTCATCCCGGGAGACCCCGAGGAGATGGCAGAGTTCCAGGCTCGGACCCTGGCCTCATCCCAGTACGTCCTGGAGCTGATCCTGCCCGCTCTGCACCTCCTGCTGCCTAGCAAGGAGTTCTACGAGAGCATCTACAACAGGTGGGTGTTGGGGACCTGTGTACGGAACCTCTGACGAGGCGCTGCCTCACCGTGTCCAATGTGTGGCCGGACCAACCCCGCCCCCCCCCACATCGAGCTGCATCTCGAAGAACCTGTCCCACCACTGCGACAGTTTCAGCGACTGCTGGCACCCGTCATAGGTCATTATCTCGTAAGTGGGACAGGCCCATTAGTCATCGAGTCATGGAACAACCAACTTGCCCACGCCGGCCAACATGTCCCAGCTACACCAGTCCCACCTGCCCGCGTTAGGCCCGTATCCCTCCAAACCTGTACTATCCATGTATCTGTCCAACTGTTTCTTAAATGGTGGACAGATACATGGATGGACATTTATTTAAATGTTGGACAGAAAAATGCTGGAGTAACTCAGCGGGACAGGCAGCATCTCTGCAGAGGAGGAATGGGTGACGTTTCGGGTCAAGACCTTCTTCAGACGCTTGGTCCATATCCCTCCAAACCTGTCCTATCCATGTACCTGTATAACTGTCTCTTCAACGTTGGGATAGTCCCAGCCTCAACTACCTCTCCGAAACGTCACCCATTCCTTCTCCCCAGAGATGCTGCCTGTCCCGCTGAGTTATAGTCACACAGTGAAACAGTGTGGAAACAGGCCCTTTGGCCCATCTTGCCCACTCCGGCCAACATGTCCCAGCTACACCAGTCCCACCTGCCTGCGTTTGGTCCGTATCCCTCCAAACCTGTCCTATCCATGTACCTGTCTAACTGTTTCTTAAACGATCGGATAGTCCCAGCCTCAACTACCTCCTCCGGCAGCTCATTCCATTCACCCACCACCCTCTGTGTGGAAAAGTTACCCCTCAGCTTCCTATTAAATCTTTTCCCCTTCACCTTAAACCTATGTCCTCTGGTCCTCGATTCCCCTACTCTGGGCAAGAGACTACCTGATCTATTCCTCTCATGATTTTGTACACCTCTATAAGATCTCCCCTCATCCTCCTGCGCTCCAAGGAATAGAGACCCAGCCTGCTCAACCTCTCCCTGTAGCTCAGGCCCTCGAATCCTGGCAACATACTGGTGAAACGTCTTCCTTTTCTCCAGAGATGCTGCCTGACCCCGCTGAGTTACTCCAGCTTTTCTTATCTTCAGGATTTTTTCACTCTTGCTTTGACGCCCTGACCAATGAAGGCCAGTGTAGCGTAACATCTTTGACATGGGAGGGGGAAGAAAGGTTTCGGTTATGTACCCGATCTACGCTTCTTGTAATATTATATAAACCTATCAGATCTCCCCTCAGCCTCCGACAGTCGACAGAAAAAAAAACCCCCCAATCCAAACTAATCCAGTCTAAACAGCGAATGTGTAGGAAGTGTAGCTGGGTCATGTTGGCCGGTATGGGCAAGTTGGGCCGAAGGGCCTGTTTCCACACTGGATCACTCTGTGACTCTCGTTATAGCTAATCCAGGGTCTAAAATGCTATCTCCCACCTCCCGTCAATCAGTCTGCAGAAGGGTCCCAACCCCTAACGTCAACTGTCCATGTTCTCCATAGATGCTGCCCGACCCGCTGAGTTACTCCAGCACCTTGCATCATTTTTCCTTTTAAACTTTCATCCTCTGACCTTAAAGCTGTGCCCTCTAATGTTGGACACTTCAAACCCTGGGCAACCAAAAGGTTCTGACTGTCTGCCCTATCTATTGCCTCTCAGAATCTCATAAACTCCCATCATGCTTCTCTCTCAACCCCCCCACACCCCACGCCACGCCACACCACGCCATATTGTGCTTATTTTCCAAAAATACTTTATTAGCTGCAAGACAACGGAGGCTGTGTGAAGCCTTTCACTAAAAGGGCCTGTCCCACTTAGGCAAGTTTTTTCGCCGAATTGCCGGCACCCGTTTATAATTGTAGCGGGTGGCCGAAAATTCCCAACATGTTGAAAGTCCAGCGGCGACCAGAATAAAGGGACAGCTCTTTGGGCGACGACTCACCATCAAACAGGCCTCACGTGTCCACATGTATATATAGGTGTGTGTGTGTGTAGGGGTGTGTGTGTGTGTGTGTATGTATAGGGTTTATGAATGTGTGTGTATATAAGGTTAATGTGCATGTGTATAGAGACTTCATGTGTGAGTGTACATAGGCTTTATGCGTGAGTGTGTGTTGTGAGCAGGTGAATCATTAGGAGTGGGGTCTGGGTGGAGTGGGGTCAGGATGGAGCGGGGTCAGGGTGGAGCGGGGTCAGGGTGGAGCGGGGTCAGGGTGGAGCGGGGTCAGGGTGGGGTCAGGGTGGAGCGGGGTCAGGGTGGAGCGGGGTCAGGGTGGGGCGGGGTCAGGGTGGAGCGGGGTCAGGGTGGAGCGGGGTCAGGGTGGGGTCAGGGTGGAGCGGGGGTCAGGGTGGAGTGGGGTCAGGGTGGGGTCAGGGTGGAGCGGGGTCAAGATGGCGGAGGGCGCTGGGACGTGACGCGCTGCCGTTGTGCTTCCACCGCCAGGTTCAACAACGACCTGCTGATGTGGTCGCCGGCCGCGGGCGGCTCTGCGGAGAGCGGGGACGGCGCGGACTTCGACCCCTTCTCCACCGACTACCTGCCCGGCCCGCCCTACGTCCAGGACAACTTCCGCCTCTGCAAGTCAGCATTCAGACTGGGTGAGGAGCTGCTGCCCCGCAGCGCCAGGGACCCGGGTTCCATCCTGGCCGCGGGTGCTGTCTGTACGGAGTTTGCACGTTCCCCCTGTGACCTCGTGGGTTTTCTCCGGGTGCTCCGGTTTCCTCCCACACTTCAAAGATGTGCAGGTTAATTGGCTTTGGTAAATTGTCCCTATGTGTGTGTGTGTAGGATAGAACTAGCGTACGGAGTGATAACCACCAGTGTTTCCTCGTCTCCGTTCTAAATGGCCGACCCCTTATTCTTAAACTGTGGCCTCTGGTTCTGGACTCCCCCAACATCGGGAACATGTTTCCTGCCTCTAGCGTGTCCAATCCCTTAACCATATAACATATAAACCATATAACCATATAACCATTACAGCACGGAAACAGGCCTTCTCGGCCCTTCCAGTCTGTGCCGACCATTTATTTTCCCCTAGTCCCATCTACCTGCACTCAGACCATACCCCTCCATTCCCTTCCCGTCCATATACCTATCCACTTTACTTTTAAATGTTAAAATCGATCCTGCCTCCACCACTTCTGCAGGAAGATCATTCCACACAGCCACCACTCTCTGAGTAAAGAAGTTCCCCCTCATGTTACCCCTAAACTTCTGTTCCTTAATTCTCATGTCATGCCCTCTTGTTTGAATCTTCCCTACCCTCAATGGGAAAAGCTTATCCACGTCAACTCTGTCTATCCCTCTCATCATTTTAAAGACCTCAATCAAGTCCCCCCTTAACCTTCTGCGCTCCAAAGAATAAAGACCTAACTTGTTCACCTTTCTCTGTAACTTAGTTGCTGGAACCCAGGCAACATTCTGGTAAATCTCCTCTGTACTCTCTCTATTTTGTTGACATCCTTCCTATAATTAGGCGACCAAAATTGTACACCATACTCCAGAATTGGTCTCACCAATGCCTTGTACAATTCGCTGGTCCGGTGTGCTGTCTTGGTGGGCTGAAGGGCCTGTTTCCATTCTGCATCTCCTAAACGAACCCTGCCTTAATACCCCACCCATTGTAGACCCATATTCTTCATCTGCAAACTCTTAACACCACTGGTTGGTCAGTGTGGACTCGGTGGGCCGAAGGGCCTGCTCCCATACTGTATCTCTAAACTAAACTATTGTGGCATGGTGGTGCAACAGTAGAGTTGCTGCCTCACAGCGCCAGAGACCCGGGTTCCATCCCGACCACGGGCGCTGTCTGTACGGAGTTTGCACGTTCTCCCCGTGGCTCGCGTGGGTTTTCTCCGGGTGCTCCGGTTTCCAGCCACACTCCAAAGACGTGTGGGTTTGTAGATTAATTGGAAATCGAGTCACTTGCGTTTAGTTTAGTTCAGAGATACAGCATGGAAACAAGCCCTTCGGCCCACCGAGTCAACAGACAACAGACAATAGGTGCAGGAGGAGGCCATTCGGCCCTTCGAGCCAGCACCGCCATTCAATGTGCTCATGGCTGATCATCCCCAATCAGTTCCTGCCTTCTCCCCATATCCCCTGACTCCACTATCTTTAAGAGCCCTATCTAGCTCTCTCTTGAAAGCATCCACCGTCCTCTGAGGCAGAGAATTCCACAGACTCACCACTCTCTGTGAGAAAAAGTGTTTCCTCGTCTCAGTTCTAAATGGCCTACCCCTTATTCTTAAACTGTGGCCCGCGCCGACCAGCGATCCCCGCACATTAACACTATCCTACACACAAGGGAACAATTTTCAATTATTTATATAGCGAAGACTCTGAACCGACAAACCCAGCTTGCCTTTGGAGTGAGAGAGGAAACTGGAGCACCCGGAGAGAACCCACGCAGGTCACGGGGAGAACGTGCTGAATGTAGGGGCGTCTCTGGTGGGCGAGGGCTCAGTGGGCTGAAGGGCCTGCTCCCACACTGTATCTCAAAAACTACACTAAACTAAACAAGGAATCTGAGGAAGCACGTGCCGGCTCTGGAGAGGGTCCAGAGGAGGTTTACAAGAACGATCCCGGGAATGAGTGGGTTAACGTACGATGAGCGTTTGTCGGCACTGGGCCTGTACTCGCTGGAGTGTAGAAGGATGAGGGGGGACCTCATTGGAACGTACAGAATAGTGAAAGGCCTGGATAGAGTGGATGGTGGAGAGGATGTTTCCACCGGTGGGAGAGTCCAGGACTAGAGGACACAGCCTCAGAATTAAAGGGCGTTCCTTTAGGAAGGAGATGAGGAGGAATTTCTTTAGTCAGAGGGTGGTGAATCTGTGGAATTCTTTGCCACAGGCGGCTGTGGAGGCCACAAGTCAGTGGGTATATTT
>CAUPSL010001595.1:117500-119459 GCA_963514005.1 Raja brachyura | reverse complement strand
CCCTAACCCTAACCCTAACCCTAACCCTAACCCTAACCTAACCCTAACCCTAACCCTAACCCTAACCCTAACCCTAACCCTAACCCTAACCCTAACCCTAACCCTAACCCTAACCCTAACCCTAACCCTAACCCTAACCCTAACCCTAACCCTAACCCTAACCCTAACCCTAACCCAACCCTAACCCTAACCCTAACCCTAACCCTAACCCTAACCCTAACCCTAACCCTAACCCTAACCCTAACCCTAACCCTAACCCTAACCCTAACCCTAACCCTAACCCTAACCCTAACCCTAACCCTAACCCTAACCCTAACCCTAACCCTAACCCTAACCCTAACCCTAACCCTAACCCTAACCCTAACCCTAACCCTAACCCTAACCCTAACCCTAACCCTAACCCTAACCCTACTACCCTAACCCTAACCTAACCCTAACCCTAACCCTAACCCTAACCCTAACCCTAACCCTAACCCTAACCCTAACCCTAACCCTAACCCTAACCCTAACCCTAACCCTAACCCTAACCCTAACCCTAACCCTAACCCTAACCCTAACCCTAACCCTAACCCTAACCCTAACCCTAACCCTAACCCTAACCCTAACCCTAACCCTAACCCTAACCCTAACCCTAACCCTAACCCTAACCCTAACCCTAACCCTAACCCTAACCCTAACCCTAACCCTAACCCTAACCCTAACCCTAACCCTAACCCTAACCCTAACCCTAACCCTAACCCTAACCCTAACCCTAACCCTAACCCTAACCCTAACCCTAACCCTAACCCTAACCCTAACCCTAACCCTAACCCTAACCCTAACCCTAACCCTAACCCTAACCCTAACCCTAACCCTAACCCTAACCCTAACCCTAACCCTAACCCTAACCCTAACCCTAACCCTAACCCTAACCCTAACCCTAACCCTAACCCTAACCCTAACCCTAACCTAACCCTAACCCTAACCCTAACCCTAACCCTAACCCTAACCCTAACCCTAACCCTAACCCTAACCCTAACCCTAACCCTAACCCTAACCCTAACCCTAACCCTAACCCTAACCCTAACCCTAACCCTAACCCTAACCCTAACCTAACCCTAACCCTAACCCTAACCCTAACCCTAACCCTAACCCTAACCCTAACCCTAACCCTAACCCTAACCCTAACCCTAACCCTAACCCTAACCCTAACCCTAACCCTAACCCTAACCCTAACCTAACCCTAACCCTAACCCTAACCCTAACCCTAACCCTAACCCTAACCCTAACCCTAAACCCTAACCCTAACCCTAACCCTAACCCTAACCCTAACCCTAACCCTAACCCTAACCCTAACCCTAACCCTAACCCTAACCCTAACCCTAACCCTAACCCTAACCCTAACCCTAACCCTAACCCTAACCCTAACCCTAACCCTAACCCTAACCCTAACCCTAACCCTAACCCTAACCCTAACCCTAACCCTAACCCTAACCCTAACCCTAACCCTAACCCTAACCCTAACCCTAACCCTAACCCTAACCCTAACCCTAACCCTAACCTAACCCTAACCCTAACCCTAACCCTAACCCTAACCCTAACCCTAACCCTAACCCTAACCCTAACCCTAACCCTAACCCTAACCCTAACCCTAACCCTAACCCTAACCCTAACCCTAACCCTAACCCTAACCCTAACCCTAACCCTAACCTAACCCTAACCTAACCCTAACCCTAACCCTAACCCTAACCCTAACCCTAACCCTAACCCTAACCCTAACCCTAACCCTAACCCTAACCCTAACCTAACCCTAACCCTAACCCTAACCCTAACCCTAACCCTAACCCTAACCCTAACCCTAACCCTAACCCTAACCCTAACCCTAACCCTAACCCTAACCCTAACCCTAACCCTAACCCTAACCCTAACCCTAACCCTAACCCTAACCCTAACCCTAACCCTAACCCTAACCCTAACCCT
>CAUPSL010001595.1:0-105000 GCA_963514005.1 Raja brachyura | reverse complement strand
GTGGGTTCTTGGTCTGGCGGAGTGGGTTCGGGTCTGGCGGAGTGTGTTTGGGTCTGGCGGAGTGGGTTTGGGTCTGGCGGAGTGGGTTTGGGTCTGGCGGATTGGGTTTGGGTCTGGCGGATTGGGTGTGGGTCTGGCGGAGTGGGTTTGGGTCTGGCGGAGTGGGTTTGGGTCTGGCGGAGTGGGTTTGGGTCTGGCGGATTGGGTTTGGGTCTGGCGGATTGGGTTTGGGTCTGGCGGAGTGGGTTTGGTTCTGGCGGAGTGGGTTTGGGTCTGGCGGAGTGGGTTAGGGTCTGGCGGAGTGGTTTTGGGTCTGGCGGAGTCGGTTTGTGTCTGGAGGAGTGGGTTTGGGTCTGGCGGAGTGAGTTTGGGTCTGGCGGAGTGGGTTTGGATCTGGCGGAGTGGGTTTGGTGTCTGGCGGAGTGGGTTTGGGGTCTGGCGGAGTGTGTTTGGGTCTGGCGGAGTGTGTTTGGGTCTGGCGGAGTGGGTTTGGGTCTGGCGGAGTGGGTTTGGGTCTGGCGGAGTGGGTTTGGGTCTGGCGGAGTGGGTTTGGGTCTGCCGGAGTGGGTTTGGGTCTGGAGGAGTGGGTTTGGGTCTGGCGGAGTGGGTTTTGGTGTGGCGGAGTGGGTTTGGGTCTGGCGGAGTGGGTTTGTTGTCTGGCGGAGTGGGTTTGGGTCTGGCGGAGTGGGTTTGGGTCTGGCGGAGTGGGTTTGGGTCTGGCGGAGTGGGTTTGGGTCAGGCGGAGTGGGTTTGGGTCTGGCGGAGTGGGTTTGGGTCTGGCGGAGTGGGTTAGGGTCTGGCGGTGTGGGTTCGGGACTGGCGGAGTGGGTTCGGGTCTGGCGGAGTGGGTTCGGGTCTGGCGGAGTGGGTTCGGGTCTGGCGGAGTGGGTTCGGGTCTGGCGGAGTGGGTTCGGGTCTGGCGGAGTGGGTTCGGGTCTGGCGGAGTGGGTTTGGGTCTGGCGGAGTGGGTTTGTTGTCTGGCGGAGTGGGTTTAGGTCTGGCGGAGTGGGTTTGGGTCTGGCGGAGTGAGTTTGGGTCTGGCGGAGTGGGTTTGGGTCTGGCGGAATGGGTTTGGGTCTGGCGGAGTGGGTTTGGGTCTGGCGGAGTGGGTTTGGGTCTGGCGGAGTGGGTTCGGGTCTGGCGGAGTGGGTTTGGGTCTGGCGGAGTGGGTTTTGGTCTGGCGGAGTGGGTTTGGGGTCTGGCGGAGTGGGTTTGGGGTCTGGCGGAGTGTGTTTGGGTCTGGCGGAGTGGGTTTGGGTCTGGCGGAGTGGGTTTGGGTCTGGCGGAGTGGGTTTGGGTCTGGCGGAGTGGGTTTGGGTCTGCCGGAGTGGGTTCGGGTCTGGCGGAGTGGGTTTGGGTCTGGCGGAGTGGGTTGGGGTCTGGCGGAGTGGGTTGGGGTCTGGCAGAGTGGGTTCTTGGTCTGGCGGAGTGGGTTCGGGTCTGGCGGAGTGTGTTTGGGTCTGGCGGAGTGGGTTTGGGTCTGGCGGAGTGGGTTTGGGTCTGGCGGATTGGGTTTGGGTCTGGCGGATTGGGTGTGGGTCTGGCGGAGTGGGTTTGGGTCTGGCGGAGTGGGTTTGGGTCTGGCGGAGTCGGTTTGGGTCTGGCGGATTGGGTTTGGGTCTGGCGGATTGGGTTTGGGTCTGGCGGAGTGGGTTTGGTTCTGGCGGAGTGGGTTTGGGTCTGGCGGAGTGGGTTAGGGTCTGGCGGAGTGGTTTTGGGTCTGGCGGAGTCGGTTTGTGTCTGGAGGAGTGGGTTTGGGTCTGGCGGAGTGAGTTTGGGTCTGGCGGAGTGGGTTTGGATCTGGTGGAGTGGATTTGTGGGCTGGCGGAGTGGGTTTGGGTCTGGCGGAGTGGTTTGGGTCTGGCGGAGTGGGTTTGGGGTCTGGCGGAGTGGGTTTGGGTCTGGCGTAGTGGGTTTGGGTCTGGCGGAGTGGGTTGGGGTCAGGCGGATTGGGTTGGGGTCTGGCGGAGTGGGTTCGGGTCTGGCGGAGTGGGTTCGGGTCTGGCGGAGTGGGTTCGGGTCTGGCGGAGTGGGTTTGGGTCTGGCGGAGTGGGTTTTGGTCTGGCGGAGTGTGTTTGGTGTCTGGCGGAGTGGGTTTGGGGTCTGGCGGAGTGTGTTTGGGTCTGGCGGAGTGTGTTTGGGTCTGGCGGAGTGGGTTTGGGTCTGGCGGAGTGGGTTTGGGTCTGGCGGAGTGGGTTTGGGTCTGGCGGAGTGGGTTTGGGTCTGCCGGAGTGGGTTTGGGTCTGGAGGAGTGGGTTTGGGTCTGGCGGAGTGGGTTTTGGTGTGGCGGAGTGGGTTTGGGTCTGGCGGAGTGGGTTTGGTTCTGGCGGAGTGGGTTTGGGTCTGGCGGAGTGGGTTAGGGTCTGGCGGAGTGGGTTCGGGACTAGCGGAGTGGGTTCGGGTCTGGCGGAGTGGGTTTGGTTCTGGCAGAGTGGGTTTGGGTCTGGCGGAGTGGGTTCGCGTCTGGCGGAGTGGGTTTGGGTCTGGCGGAGTGGGTTTGGGTCTGGCGGAGTGGGTTCGGGTCTGGCGGATTGGGTTTGGGTCTGGCGGATTGGGTGTGGGTCTGGCGGAGTGGGTTTGGGTCTGGCGGAGTGGGTTTGGGTCTGGCGGAGTGGGTTTGGGTCTGGCGGATTGGGTTTGGGTCTGGCGGATTGGGTGTGGGTCTGGCGGAGTGGGTTTGGGTCTGGCGGAGTGGGTTTGGGTCTGGCGGAGTGGGTTTGGGTCTGGCGGATTGGGTTTGGGTCTGGCGGATTGGGTTTGGGTCTGGCGGAGTGGGTTTGGTTCTGGCGGAGTGGGTTTGGGTCTGGCGGAGTGGGTTAGGGTCTGGCGGAGTGGTTTTGGGTCTGGCGGAGTCGGTTTGTGTCTGGAGGAGTGGGTTTGGGTCTGGCGGAGTGAGTTTGGGTCTGGCGGAGTGGGTTTGGATCTGGTGGAGTGGATTTGTGGGCTGGCGGAGTGGGTTTGGGTCTGGCGGAGTGGTTTGGGTCTGGCGGAGTGGGTTTGGGGTCTGGCGGAGTGGGTTTGGGTCTGGCGTAGTGGGTTTGGGTCTGGCGGAGTGGGTTGGGGTCAGGCGGATTGGGTTGGGGTCTGGCGGAGTGGGTTCGGGTCTGGCGGAGTGGGTTCGGGTCTGGCGGAGTGGGTTCGGGTCTGGCGGAGTGGGTTTGGGTCTGGCGGAGTGGGTTTTGGTCTGGCGGAGTGTGTTTGGTGTCTGGCGGAGTGGGTTTGGGGTCTGGCGGAGTGTGTTTGGGTCTGGCGGAGTGTGTTTGGGTCTGGCGGAGTGGGTTTGGGTCTGGCGGAGTGGGTTTGGGTCTGGCGGAGTGGGTTTGGGTCTGGCGGAGTGGGTTTGGGTCTGCCGGAGTGGGTTTGGGTCTGGAGGAGTGGGTTTGGGTCTGGCGGAGTGGGTTTTGGTGTGGCGGAGTGGGTTTGGGTCTGGCGGAGTGGGTTTGGTTCTGGCGGAGTGGGTTTGGGTCTGGCGGAGTGGGTTAGGGTCTGGCGGAGTGGGTTCGGGACTAGCGGAGTGGGTTCGGGTCTGGCGGAGTGGGTTTGGTTCTGGCAGAGTGGGTTTGGGTCTGGCGGAGTGGGTTCGCGTCTGGCGGAGTGGGTTCGGGTCTGGCGGAGTGGGTTTGGGTCTGGCGGAGTGGGTTCGGGTCTGGCGGAGTGGGTTTGGGTCTGGCGGAGTGAGTTTGGGTCTGGCGGAGTGGGTTTGGATCTGGCGGAGAGGATTTGGGGTCTGGCGGAGTGGTTTGGGTCTGGCGGAGTGGGTTTGGGGTCTGGCGGAGTGGGTTGGGGTCTGGCGGAGTGGGTTCGGGTCTGGCGGAGTGGGTTCGGGTCTGGCGGAGTGGGTTCGGGTCTGGCGGAGTGGGTTTGGGTCTGGCGGAGTGGGTTTTGGTCTGGCGGAGTGGGTTTGGGGTCTGGCGGAGAGGGTTTGGGGTCTGGCGGAGTGTGTTTGGGTCTGGCGGAGTGTGTTTGGGTCTGGCGGAGTGGGTTTGGGTCTGGCGGAGTGGGTTTGGGTCTGGCGGAGTGGGTTTGGTTCTGCCGGAGTGGGTTCGGGTCTGGGGGAGTGGGTTCGGGTCTGGCGGAGTGGTTTCGGGTCTGGCGGAGTGGGTTTGTGTCTGGCGGAGTGGGTTTTGGTCTGGCGGAGTAGGTTTGGGTCTGGCGGAGTGGGTTTGGGTCTGGCGGAGTGGGTTTGGGGTCTGGCGGAGAGGGTTTGGGTCTGGCGGAGTGGGTTTGGGTCTGGCGGAGTGGGTTTGGTTCTGGCGGAGTGGGTTTGGTTCTGGCGGAGTGGGTTTGCGTCTGGCGGTGTGGGTTCGGGTCTGGCCGAGTGGATTCGGGTCTGGCGGAGTGGGTTCGGGTCTGGCGGAGTGGGTTTGGGTCTGACGGTGTGGGTTCGGGTCTGGCGGAGTGGGTTCGGGTCTGGCGGAGAGGTTTCGGGTCTGGCGGAGTGGGTTGGGGTCTGGCGGAGTGGGGGTCTGGCGGAGTGGGTTGGGGTCTGGCGGAATGGGTTGGGGTTTGGCGGAGTGGGTTCGGGTCTGGCGGAGTGGGTTTGAGTCTGGCGGAGTGGGTTTTGGTCTGGCGGAGTGGGTTTGGGTCTGGCGGAGTGGGTTTGGGTCTGGCGGAGTGGGTTTGGGGTCTGGCGGAGTGGGTTTGGGTTCTGGCGGAGTGTGTTTGGGTCTGGCGGAGTGTGTTTGGGTCTGGCGGAGTGGGTTTGGGTCTGGCGGAGTGGGTTTGGGTCTGGCGGAGTGGGTTTGGGTCAGGCGGAGTGGGTTTGGGTCTGGCGGAGTGGGTTTGGGTCTGGCGGAGTGGGTTAGGGTCTGGCGGTGTGGGTTCGGGTCTGGCGGAGTGCGTTCGGGTCTGGCGGAGTGGGTTCGGGTCTGGCGGAGTGGGTTCGGGTCTGGCGGAGTGGGTTCGGGTCTGGCGGAGTGGGTTCGGGTCTGGCGGAGTGGGTTTGGGTCTGGCGGAGTGGGTTTGTTGTCTGGCGGAGTGGGTTTGGGTCTGGCGGAGTGGGTTTGGGTCTGGCGGAGTGAGTTTGGGTCTGGCGGAGTGGGTTTGGGTCTGGCGGAATGGGTTTGGGTCTGGCGGAGTGGGTTTGGGTCTGGCGGAGTGGGTTTGGGTCTGGCGGAGTGGGTTGTGGTCTGGCGGAGGGGGTTGGGGTCTGGCGGAGTGGGTTCGGGTCTGCCGGAGTGGGTTCGGGTCTGGCGGAGTGTGTTTGGGTCTGGCGGAGTGGGTTTGGGTCTGGCGGAGTGGGTTTGGGTCTGGCGGAGTGGGTTTGGGGTCTGGCGGAGTGGGTTTGGGTTCTGGCGGAGTGTGTTTGGGTCTGGCGGAGTGTGTTTGGGTCTGGCGGAGTGGGTTTGGGTCTGGCGGAGTGGGTTTGGGTCTGGCGGAGTGGGTTTGGGTCAGGCGGAGTGGGTTTGGGTCTGGCGGAGTGGGTTTGGGTCTGGCGGAGTGGGTTAGGGTCTGGCGGTGTGGGTTCGGGACTGGCGGAGTGGGTTCGGGTCTGGCGGAGTGGGTTCGGGTCTGGCGGAGTGGGTTCGGGTCTGGCGGAGTGGGTTCGGATCTGGCGGAGTGGGTTCCGGTCTGGCGGAGTGGGTTCGGGTCTGGCGGAGTGGGTTTGGGTCTGGCGGAGTGGGTTTGGTGTCTGGCGGAGTGGGTTTGGGTCTGGCGGAGTGGGTTTGGGTCTGGCGGAGTGAGTTTGGGTCTGGCGGAGTGGGTTTGGGTCTGGCGGAATGGGTTTGGGTCTGGCGGAGTGGGTTTGGGTCTGGCGGAGTGGGTTTGGGTCTGGCGGAGTGGGTTGGGGTCTGGCGGAGGGGGTTGGGGTCTGGCGGAGTGGGTTCGGGTCTGCCGGAGTGGGTTCGGGTCTGGCAGAGTGTGTTTGGGTCTGGCGGAGTGGGTTTGGGTCTGGCGGAGTGGGTTTGGGTCTAGCGGAGTGGGTTTGGGTCTGGCGGAGTGGGTTTGGGTCTGGCGGAGTGGGTTTGGGTCTGGCGGAGTGGGTTTGGGTCTGGCGGAGTGGGTTTGGGTCTGGCGGAGTGGGTTTGGATCTGGCGGAGTGGGTTTGGGTCTGGCGGAGTGGGTTTGGGTCTGGCGGAGTGGGTTTGGGTCTGGCGGAGTGGGTTTGGGTCTGGCGGAGTGGGTTTGGGTCTGGCGGAGTGGGTTTGGGTCTTGCGGAGTGGGTTTGGGTCTGGCGGAATGGGTTTGGGTCTGGCGGAGTGGGTTTCGGTCTGGCGGAGTCGGTTTGGGTCTGGCGGAGTGGGTTTGGGTCTGGCGGAGTAAGTTTGGGTCTGGCGGAGTGGGTTTGGATCTGGTGGAGTGGATTTGGGGTCTGGCGGAGTGGGTTTGGGTCTGGCGGAGTGGTTTGGGTCTGGCGGAGTGGGTTTGGGGTCTGGCGGAGTGGGTTTGGGTCTGGCGGAGTGGGTTTTGGGTCTGGCGGAGTGGGTTGGGGTCTGGCGGAGTGGGTTGGGGTCTGGCGGAGTGGGTTCGGTCTGGCGGAGTGGGTTCGGGTCTGGCGGAGTGGGTTTGTGGTCTGGCGGAGTGTGTTTGGGTCTGGCGGACTGTCTTTGGGTCTGGCGGAGTGGGTTTGGGTCTGGCGGAGTGGGTTTGGGTCTGGCGGAGTGGGTTTGGGTCTGGCGGAGTGGGTTTGGGTCTGGCGGAGTGGGTTTGGGTCTGGCGGTGTGGGTTTGGGTCTGGCGGAGTGGGTTTGGGTCTTGCGGAGTGGGTTTGGTTCTGGCGGAGTGGGTTTGGGTCTGGCGGAGTGGGTTAGTGTTTGGCGGAGTGGGTTCGGGACTGGCGGAATGGGTTCGGGTCTGGCGGAGTGGGTTCAGTTCTGGCGGAGTGGGTTTGGGTCTGGCGGAGTGAGTTTGGGTCTGGCGGAGTGGGTTTGGATCTGGTGGAGTGGATTTGGGGTCTGCCGGAGTGGGTTTGGGTCTGGCGGAGTGGTGTGGGTCTGGCGGAGTGGGTTTGGGGTCTGGCGGGGTGGGTTCGGGTCTGGCGGAGTGGGTTCGGGTCTGGCGGAGTGGGTTTGGGTCTGGCGGAGTGGGTTTTGGTCTGGCGGAGTGGGTTCGGGTCTGGCGGAGTGGGTTTGGGTCAGGCGGAGTGGGTTTGGGTCTGGCGGAGTGGGTTTGGGTCTGGCGGAGTGGGTTAGGGTCTGGCGGTGTGGGTTCGGGACTGGCGGAGTGGGTTCGGGTCTGGCGGAGTGGGTTCGGGTCTGGCGGAGTGGGTTCGGGTCTGGCGGAGTGGGTTCGGGTCTGGCGGAGTGGGTTCGGGTCTGGCGGAGTGGGTTCGGGTCTGGCGGAGTGGGTTTGGGTCTGGCGGAGTGGGTTTGGGTCTGGCGGAGTGGGTTTGGGTCTGGCGGAGTGGGTTAGGGTCTGGCGGTGTGGGTTCGGGACTGGCGGAGTGGGTTCGGGTCTGGCGGAGTGGGTTCGGGTCTGGCGGAGTGGGTTCGGGTCTGGCGGAGTGGGTTCGGATCTGGCGGAGTGGGTTCCGGTCTGGCGGAGTGGGTTCGGGTCTGGCGGAGTGGGTTTGGGTCTGGCGGAGTGGGTTTGGTGTCTGGCGGAGTGGGTTTGGGTCTGGCGGAGTGGGTTTGGGTCTGGCGGAGTGAGTTTGGGTCTGGCGGAGTGGGTTTGGGTCTGGCGGAATGGGTTTGGGTCTGGCGGAGTGGGTTTGGGTCTGGCGGAGTGGGTTTGGGTCTGGCGGAGTGGGTTGGGGTCTGGCGGAGGGGGTTGGGGTCTGGCGGAGTGGGTTCGGGTCTGCCGGAGTGGGTTCGGGTCTGGCAGAGTGTGTTTGGGTCTGGCGGAGTGGGTTTGGGTCTGGCGGAGTGGGTTTGGGTCTAGCGGAGTGGGTTTGGGTCTGGCGGAGTGGGTTTGGGTCTGGCGGAGTGGGTTTGGGTCTGGCGGAGTGGGTTTGGGTCTGGCGGAGTGGGTTTGGGTCTGGCGGAGTGGGTTTGGGTCTGGCGGAGTGGGTTTGGGTCTGGCGGAGTGGGTTTGGGTCTGGCGGAGTGGGTTTGGGTCTGGCGGAGTGGGTTTGGGTCTGGCGGAGTGGGTTTGGGTCTGGCGGAGTGGGTTTGGGTCTTGCGGAGTGGGTTTGGGTCTGGCGGAATGGGTTTGGGTCTGGCGGAGTGGGTTTCGGTCTGGCGGAGTCGGTTTGGGTCTGGCGGAGTGGGTTTGGGTCTGGCGGAGTAAGTTTGGGTCTGGCGGAGTGGGTTTGGATCTGGTGGAGTGGATTTGGGGTCTGGCGGAGTGGGTTTGGGTCTGGCGGAGTGGTTTGGGTCTGGCGGAGTGGGTTTGGGGTCTGGCGGAGTGGGTTTGGGTCTGGCGGAGTGGGTTTTGGGTCTGGCGGAGTGGGTTGGGGTCTGGCGGAGTGGGTTGGGGTCTGGCGGAGTGGGTTCGGTCTGGCGGAGTGGGTTCGGGTCTGGCGGAGTGGGTTTGTGGTCTGGCGGAGTGTGTTTGGGTCTGGCGGACTGTCTTTGGGTCTGGCGGAGTGGGTTTGGGTCTGGCGGAGTGGGTTTGGGTCTGGCGGAGTGGGTTTGGGTCTGGCGGAGTGGGTTTGGGTCTGGCGGAGTGGGTTTGGGTCTGGCGGTGTGGGTTTGGGTCTGGCGGAGTGGGTTTGGGTCTTGCGGAGTGGGTTTGGTTCTGGCGGAGTGGGTTTGGGTCTGGCGGAGTGGGTTAGTGTTTGGCGGAGTGGGTTCGGGACTGGCGGAATGGGTTCGGGTCTGGCGGAGTGGGTTCAGTTCTGGCGGAGTGGGTTTGGGTCTGGCGGAGTGAGTTTGGGTCTGGCGGAGTGGGTTTGGATCTGGTGGAGTGGATTTGGGGTCTGCCGGAGTGGGTTTGGGTCTGGCGGAGTGGTGTGGGTCTGGCGGAGTGGGTTTGGGGTCTGGCGGGGTGGGTTCGGGTCTGGCGGAGTGGGTTCGGGTCTGGCGGAGTGGGTTTTGGTCTGGCGGAGTGGGTTTTGGTCTGGCGGAGTGGGTTCGGGTCTGGCGGAGTGGGTTTGGGTCAGGCGGAGTGGGTTTGGGTCTGGCGGAGTGGGTTCGGGTCTGGCGGAGTGGGTTAGGGTCTGGCGGTGTGGGTTCGGGACTGGCGGAGTGGGTTCGGGTCTGGCGGAGTGGGTTCGGGTCTGGCGGAGTGGGTTCGGGTCTGGCGGAGTGGGTTCGGGTCTGGCGGAGTGGGTTTGGGTCTGGCGGAGTGGGTTCGGGTCTGGCGGAGTGGGTTTGGGTCTGGCGGAGTGGGTTTGGTGTCTGGCGGAGTGGGTTTGGGTCTGGCGGAGTGGGTTTGGGTCTGGCGGAGTGAGTTTGGGTCTGGCGGAGTGGGTTTGGGTCTGGCAGAATGGGTTTGGGTCTGGCGGAGTGGGTTTGGGTCTGGCGGAGTGGGTTTGGGTCTTGCGGAGTGGGTTGGGGTCTGGCGGAGGGGGTTGGGGTCTGGCGGAGTGGGTTCGGGTCTGCCGGAGTCGGTTCGGGTCTGGCAGAGTGTGTTTGGGTCTGGCGGAGTGGGTTTGGGTCTGCCGGAGTGGGTTTGGGTCTGGCGGAGTGGGTTTGGGTCTTGCGGAGTGGGTTTGGTTCTGGCGGAGTGGGTTTGGGTCTGGCGGAGTGGGTTAGTGTCTGGCGGAGTGGGTTCGGGACTGGCGGAATGGGTTCGGGTCTGGCGGAGTGGGTTCAGTTCTGGCGGAGTGGGTTTGGGTCTGGCGGAGTGAGTTTGGGTCTGGCGGAGTGGGTTTGGATCTGGTGGAGTGGATTTGGGGTCTGCCAGAGTGGGTTCGGGTCTGGCGGAGTGGTGTGGGTCTGGCGGAGTGGGTTTGGGGTCTGGCGGGGTGGGTTCGGGTCTGGCGGAGTGGGTTCGGGTCTGGCGGAGTGGGTTTGGGTCTGGCGGAGTGGGTTTGGTGTCTGGCGGAGTGGGTTTGGGTCTGGCGGAGTGGGTTTGGGTCTGGCGGAGTGAGTTTGGGTCTGGCGGAGTGGGTTTGGGTCTGGCGGAATGGGTTTGGGTCTGGCGTAGTGGGTTTGGGTCTGGCGGAGTGGGTTTGGGTCTGGCGGAGTGGGTTGGGGTCTGGCGGAGGGGGTTGGGGTCTGGCGGAGTGGGTTCGGGTCTGCCGGAGTGGGTTCGGGTCTGGCAGCGTGGGTTTGGGTCTGGCGGAGTGGGTTTGGGTCTAGCGGAGTGGGTTTGGGTCTGGCGGAGTGGGTTTGGGTCTGGCGGAGTGGGTTTGGGTCTGGCGGAGTGGGTTTGGGTCTGGCGGAGTGGGTTTGGGTCTGGCGGAGTGGGTTTGGGTCTGGCGGAGTGGGTTTGGGTCTGGCGGAGTGGGTTTGGGTCTGGCGGAGTGGGTTTGGGTCTGGCGGAGTGGGTTTGGGTCTGGCGGAGTGGGTTTGGGTCTGGCGGAGTGGGTTTGGGTCTTGCGGAGTGGGTTTGGGTCTGGCGGAATGGGTTTGGGTCTGGCGGAGTGGGTTTCGGTCTGGCGGAGTCGGTTTGGGTCTGGCGGAGTGGGTTTGGGTCTGGCGGAGTGAGTTTGGGTCTGGCGGAGTGGGTTTGGATCTGGTGGAGTGGATTTGGGGTCTGGCGGAGTGGGTTTGGGTCTGGCGGAGTGGTTTGGGTCTGGCGGAGTGGGTTTGGGGTCTGGCGGAGTGGGTTTGGGTCTGGCGGAGTGGGTTTTGG
Source organism: Raja brachyura (assembly GCA_963514005.1). The sequence continues at coordinate 94,378 of CAUPSL010001595.1, read as the reverse complement.
GTCTGGCGGAGTGGGTTGGGGTCTGGCGGAGTGGGTTGGGGTCTGGCGGAGTGGGTTCGGTCTGGCGGAGTGGGTTCGGGTCTGGCGGAGTGGGTTTGTGGTCTGGCGGAGTGTGTTTGGGTCTGGCGGACTGTCTTTGGGTCTGGCGGAGTGGGTTTGTGTCTGGCGGAGTGGGTTTGGGTCTGGCGGAGTGGGTTTGGGTCTGGCGGAGTGGGTTTGGGTCTGGCGGAGTGGGTTTGGGTCTGGCGGTGTGGGTTTGGGTCTGGCGGAGTGGGTTTGGGTCTTGCGGAGTGGGTTTGGTTCTGGCGGAGTGGGTTTGGGTCTGGCGGAGTGGGTTAGTGTCTGGCGGAGTGGGTTCGGGACTGGCGGAATGGGTTCGGGTCTGGCGGAGTGGGTTCAGTTCTGGCGGAGTGGGTTTGGGTCTGGCGGAGTGCGTTTGGGTCTGGCGGAGTGGGTTTGGATCTGGTGGAGTGGATTTGGGGTCTGCCAGAGTGGGTTTGGGTCTGGCGGAGTGGTGTGGGTCTGGCGGAGTGGGTTTGGGGTCTGGCGGGGTGGGTTCGGGTCTGGCGGAGTGGGTTCGGGTCTGGCGGAGTGGGTTTGGGTCTGGCGGAGTGGGTTTTGGTCTGGCGGAGTGGGTTTGGGGTCTGGCGGAGTGGGTTTGGGGTCTGGCGGAGTGTGTTTCGGTCTGGCGGAGTGTGTTTGGGTCTGGCGGAGTGGGTTTGGGTCTGGCGGAGTGGGTTTGGGTCTGGCGGAGTGGGTTTGGGTCTGGCGGAGTGGGTTTGGGTCTGCCTGAGTGGGTTTGGGTCTGGAGGAGTGGGTTTGGGTCTGGCGGAGTGGGTTTGGGTCTGGCGGAGTGGGTTTGGTTCTGGCGGAGTGGGTTTGGGTCTGGTGGAGTGGATTTGGGGTCTGCCGGAGTGGGTTTGGGTCTGGCGGAGTGGTGTGGGTCTGGCGGAGTGGGTTTGGGGTCTGGCGGGGTGGGTTCGGGTCTGGCGGAGTGGGTTCGGGTCTGGCGGAGTGGGTTTGGGTCTGGCGGAGTGGGTTTTGGTCTGGCGGAGTGGGTTCGGGTCTGGCGGAGTGGGTTTGGGTCAGGCGGAGTGGGTTTGGGTCTGGCGGAGTGGGTTTGGGTCTGGCGGAGTGGGTTAGGGTCTGGCGGTGTGGGTTCGGGACTGGCGGAGTGGGTTCGGGTCTGGCGGAGTGGGTTTGGGTCTGGCGGAGTGGGTTCGGGTCTGGCGGAGTGGGTTCGGGTCTGGCGGAGTGGGTTCGGGTCTGGCGGAGTGGGTTCGGGTCTGGCGGAGTGGGTTTGGGTCTGGCGGAGTGGGTTTGGGTCTGGCGGAGTGGGTTTGGGTCTGGCGGAGTGGGTTAGGGTCTGGCGGTGTGGGTTCGGGACTGGCGGAGTGGGTTCGGGTCTGGCGGAGTGGGTTCGGGTCTGGCGGAGTGGGTTCGGGTCTGGCGGAGTGGGTTCGGATCTGGCGGAGTGGGTTCCGGTCTGGCGGAGTGGGTTCGGGTCTGGCGGAGTGGGTTTGGGTCTGGCGGAGTGGGTTTGGTGTCTGGCGGAGTGGGTTTGGGTCTGGCGGAGTGGGTTTGGGTCTGGCGGAGTGAGTTTGGGTCTGGCGGAGTGGGTTTGGGTCTGGCGGAATGGGTTTGGGTCTGGCGGAGTGGGTTTGGGTCTGGCGGAGTGGGTTTGGGTCTGGCGGAGTGGGTTGGGGTCTGGCGGAGGGGGTTGGGGTCTGGCGGAGTGGGTTCGGGTCTGCCGGAGTGGGTTCGGGTCTGGCAGAGTGTGTTTGGGTCTGGCGGAGTGGGTTTGGGTCTGGCGGAGTGGGTTTGGGTCTAGCGGAGTGGGTTTGGGTCTGGCGGAGTGGGTTTGGGTCTGGCGGAGTGGGTTTGGGTCTGGCGGAGTGGGTTTGGGTCTGGCGGAGTGGGTTTGGGTCTGGCGGAGTGGGTTTGGGTCTGGCGGAGTGGGTTTGGGTCTGGCGGAGTGGGTTTGGGTCTGGCGGAGTGGGTTTGGGTCTGGCGGAGTGGGTTTGGGTCTGGCGGAGTGGGTTTGGGTCTGGCGGAGTGGGTTTGGGTCTTGCGGAGTGGGTTTGGGTCTGGCGGAATGGGTTTGGGTCTGGCGGAGTGGGTTTCGGTCTGGCGGAGTCGGTTTGGGTCTGGCGGAGTGGGTTTGGGTCTGGCGGAGTAAGTTTGGGTCTGGCGGAGTGGGTTTGGATCTGGTGGAGTGGATTTGGGGTCTGGCGGAGTGGGTTTGGGTCTGGCGGAGTGGTTTGGGTCTGGCGGAGTGGGTTTGGGGTCTGGCGGAGTGGGTTTGGGTCTGGCGGAGTGGGTTTTGGGTCTGGCGGAGTGGGTTGGGGTCTGGCGGAGTGGGTTGGGGTCTGGCGGAGTGGGTTCGGTCTGGCGGAGTGGGTTCGGGTCTGGCGGAGTGGGTTTGTGGTCTGGCGGAGTGTGTTTGGGTCTGGCGGACTGTCTTTGGGTCTGGCGGAGTGGGTTTGGGTCTGGCGGAGTGGGTTTGGGTCTGGCGGAGTGGGTTTGGGTCTGGCGGAGTGGGTTTGGGTCTGGCGGAGTGGGTTTGGGTCTGGCGGTGTGGGTTTGGGTCTGGCGGAGTGGGTTTGGGTCTTGCGGAGTGGGTTTGGTTCTGGCGGAGTGGGTTTGGGTCTGGCGGAGTGGGTTAGTGTTTGGCGGAGTGGGTTCGGGACTGGCGGAATGGGTTCGGGTCTGGCGGAGTGGGTTCAGTTCTGGCGGAGTGGGTTTGGGTCTGGCGGAGTGAGTTTGGGTCTGGCGGAGTGGGTTTGGATCTGGTGGAGTGGATTTGGGGTCTGCCGGAGTGGGTTTGGGTCTGGCGGAGTGGTGTGGGTCTGGCGGAGTGGGTTTGGGGTCTGGCGGGGTGGGTTCGGGTCTGGCGGAGTGGGTTCGGGTCTGGCGGAGTGGGTTTGGGTCTGGCGGAGTGGGTTTTGGTCTGGCGGAGTGGGTTCGGGTCTGGCGGAGTGGGTTTGGGTCAGGCGGAGTGGGTTTGGGTCTGGCGGAGTGGGTTTGGGTCTGGCGGAGTGGGTTAGGGTCTGGCGGTGTGGGTTCGGGACTGGCGGAGTGGGTTCGGGTCTGGCGGAGTGGGTTCGGGTCTGGCGGAGTGGGTTCGGGTCTGGCGGAGTGGGTTCGGGTCTGGCGGAGTGGGTTTGGGTCTGGCGGAGTGGGTTCGGGTCTGGCGGAGTGGGTTTGGGTCTGGCGGAGTGGGTTTGGTGTCTGGCGGAGTGGGTTTGGGTCTGGCGGAGTGGGTTTGGGTCTGGCGGAGTGAGTTTGGGTCTGGCGGAGTGGGTTTGGGTCTGGCAGAATGGGTTTGGGTCTGGCGGAGTGGGTTTGGGTCTGGCGGAGTGGGTTTGGGTCTTGCGGAGTGGGTTGGGGTCTGGCGGAGGGGGTTGGGGTCTGGCGGAGTGGGTTCGGGTCTGCCGGAGTCGGTTCGGGTCTGGCAGAGTGTGTTTGGGTCTGGCGGAGTGGGTTTGGGTCTGCCGGAGTGGGTTTGGGTCTGGCGGAGTGGGTTTGGGTCTTGCGGAGTGGGTTTGGTTCTGGCGGAGTGGGTTTGGGTCTGGCGGAGTGGGTTAGTGTCTGGCGGAGTGGGTTCGGGACTGGCGGAATGGGTTCGGGTCTGGCGGAGTGGGTTCAGTTCTGGCGGAGTGGGTTTGGGTCTGGCGGAGTGAGTTTGGGTCTGGCGGAGTGGGTTTGGATCTGGTGGAGTGGATTTGGGGTCTGCCAGAGTGGGTTCGGGTCTGGCGGAGTGGTGTGGGTCTGGCGGAGTGGGTTTGGGGTCTGGCGGGGTGGGTTCGGGTCTGGCGGAGTGGGTTCGGGTCTGGCGGAGTGGGTTTGGGTCTGGCGGAGTGGGTTTGGTGTCTGGCGGAGTGGGTTTGGGTCTGGCGGAGTGGGTTTGGGTCTGGCGGAGTGAGTTTGGGTCTGGCGGAGTGGGTTTGGGTCTGGCGGAATGGGTTTGGGTCTGGCGTAGTGGGTTTGGGTCTGGCGGAGTGGGTTTGGGTCTGGCGGAGTGGGTTGGGGTCTGGCGGAGGGGGTTGGGGTCTGGCGGAGTGGGTTCGGGTCTGCCGGAGTGGGTTCGGGTCTGGCAGCGTGGGTTTGGGTCTGGCGGAGTGGGTTTGGGTCTAGCGGAGTGGGTTTGGGTCTGGCGGAGTGGGTTTGGGTCTGGCGGAGTGGGTTTGGGTCTGGCGGAGTGGGTTTGGGTCTGGCGGAGTGGGTTTGGGTCTGGCGGAGTGGGTTTGGGTCTGGCGGAGTGGGTTTGGGTCTGGCGGAGTGGGTTTGGGTCTGGCGGAGTGGGTTTGGGTCTGGCGGAGTGGGTTTGGGTCTGGCGGAGTGGGTTTGGGTCTGGCGGAGTGGGTTTGGGTCTTGCGGAGTGGGTTTGGGTCTGGCGGAATGGGTTTGGGTCTGGCGGAGTGGGTTTCGGTCTGGCGGAGTCGGTTTGGGTCTGGCGGAGTGGGTTTGGGTCTGGCGGAGTGAGTTTGGGTCTGGCGGAGTGGGTTTGGATCTGGTGGAGTGGATTTGGGGTCTGGCGGAGTGGGTTTGGGTCTGGCGGAGTGGTTTGGGTCTGGCGGAGTGGGTTTGGGGTCTGGCGGAGTGGGTTTGGGTCTGGCGGAGTGGGTTTTGGGTCTGGCGGAGTGGGTTGGGGTCTGGCGGAGTGGGTTGGGGTCTGGCGGAGTGGGTTCGGTCTGGCGGAGTGGGTTCGGGTCTGGCGGAGTGGGTTTGTGGTCTGGCGGAGTGTGTTTGGGTCTGGCGGACTGTCTTTGGGTCTGGCGGAGTGGGTTTGTGTCTGGCGGAGTGGGTTTGGGTCTGGCGGAGTGGGTTTGGGTCTGGCGGAGTGGGTTTGGGTCTGGCGGAGTGGGTTTGGGTCTGGCGGTGTGGGTTTGGGTCTGGCGGAGTGGGTTTGGGTCTTGCGGAGTGGGTTTGGTTCTGGCGGAGTGGGTTTGGGTCTGGCGGAGTGGGTTAGTGTCTGGCGGAGTGGGTTCGGGACTGGCGGAATGGGTTCGGGTCTGGCGGAGTGGGTTCAGTTCTGGCGGAGTGGGTTTGGGTCTGGCGGAGTGCGTTTGGGTCTGGCGGAGTGGGTTTGGATCTGGTGGAGTGGATTTGGGGTCTGCCAGAGTGGGTTTGGGTCTGGCGGAGTGGTGTGGGTCTGGCGGAGTGGGTTTGGGGTCTGGCGGGGTGGGTTCGGGTCTGGCGGAGTGGGTTCGGGTCTGGCGGAGTGGGTTTGGGTCTGGCGGAGTGGGTTTTGGTCTGGCGGAGTGGGTTTGGGGTCTGGCGGAGTGGGTTTGGGGTCTGGCGGAGTGTGTTTCGGTCTGGCGGAGTGTGTTTGGGTCTGGCGGAGTGGGTTTGGGTCTGGCGGAGTGGGTTTGGGTCTGGCGGAGTGGGTTTGGGTCTGGCGGAGTGGGTTTGGGTCTGCCTGAGTGGGTTTGGGTCTGGAGGAGTGGGTTTGGGTCTGGCGGAGTGGGTTTGGGTCTGGCGGAGTGGGTTTGGGTCTGGCGGAGTGGGTTTGGTTCTGGCGGAGTGGGTTTGGGTCTGTCGGAGTGGGTTAGGGTCTGGCGGAGTGGGTTCGGGACTAGCGGAGTGGGTTCGGGTCTGGCGGAGTGGGTTTGGTTCTGGCGGAGTGGGTTTGGGTCTGGCGGAGTGGGTTAGGGTCTGGCGGAGTGGGTTCGGGACTGGCGGAGTGGGTTCGGGTCTGGCGGAGTGGGTTCGCGTCTGGCGGAGTGGGTTCGGGTCTGGCGGAGTGGGTTTGGGTCTGGTGGATTGGGTTTGGGTCTGGCGGAGTGGGTTTGGGTCTGGCGGAGTGGGTTTGGGTCTGGCGGAGTGGGTTTGGGTCTGGCAGAGTGGCTTTGGTTCTGGCAGAGTGGGTTTGGGTCTGGCGGAATGGGTTAGGGTCTGGCGGAGCGGGTTCGGGACTCGCGGAGTGGTGTCGGGTCTGGCGGAGTGGGTTTGGTTCTGGCGGAGTAGGTTTGGGTCTGGCGGACTGGGTTAGGGTCTGGCGGAGTGGGTTCGGGACTGGCGGAGTGGGTTCGTGTCTGGCGGAGTGGGTTCGCGCCTGGCGGAGTGGGTTCGGGTCTGGCGGAGTGGGTTTGAGTCTGGCGGAGTGTGTTCGGGTCTGGCGGAGTGGGTTTGGGTCTGGCGGAGTGGGTTTGGGTCTGGCGGAGTGGGTTTGGGTCTGGCGGAGTGGGTTTGGGTCTGGCGGAGTGGATTTGGGTCTGGCGGAGTGGGTTTGGGTCTGGCGGAGTGGGTTTGGGTCTGGCGGAGTGGGTTCGGGACTGGCGGAGTGGGTTCGGATCTGGCGGAGTGGGTTCGCGTCTGGCGGAGTGGGTTCGCGTCTGGCGGAGTGGGTTGGGGTCTGGCGGAGTGGGTTGGGGCCTGGCGGAGTGGGTTCGGGTCTCGCGGAGTGGGTTAGGGTCTGGCGGAGTGGGTTCGGCTCTGGCGGAGTGGGTTCGGCTCTGGCGGAGTGGGTTTGGGTCTGGCGGAGTGGGTTTGGGTCTGGCGGAGTGGTGGGTTGCGGTCTGGCGGAGTGGGTTTGGGTCTGGCGGAGTGGGTTTGGGTCTGGCGGAGTGGGTTTGTGGTCTGGCGGAGTGGGTTTGGGTCTGGCGTAGTGGGTTTGGGTCTGGCGGAGTGGGTTGGGGTCTGGCGGAGTGGGTTGCGGTCTGGCGGAGTGGGTTCGTGTCTGGCGGAGTGGGTTCGGGTCTGGCGGAGTGGGTTCGGGTCTGGCGGAGAGGGTTCGGGTCTGGCGGAGTGGGTTCGGGTCTGGCGGAGTGGGTTCGGGTCTGGCGGAGTGGGTTCGGGCCTGGCGGAGTGGGTTCGGGTCTGGCGGAGTGCGTTTGGGTCTGGCGGAGTGGGTTTTAGTCTGGCGGAGTGGGTTGGGGTCTGGCGGAGTGGGTTTGGGTCTGGCGGAGTGGGGTTGGGTCTGGCGGAGTGGGTTTGGGGTCTGGCGGAGTGGGTTTGGGTCTGGCGGAGTGAGTTTGGCTCTGGCTGAGTGGGTTTAGGTTTGGCGGTGTGGGTTTGGGTCTGGCGGAGTGGGTTTGGGTATGGCGGAGTGGGTTTGGTTCTGCCGGAGTGGGTTTGGGTCTGGCGAAGTGTGTTAGGGTCTGGTGGAGTGGGTTCGGGACTAGCGGAGTGGGTTCGGGTCTGGCGGAGTGGGTTTGGGTGTGGCGGAATGGGTTTGGGTCTGGCGGAATGGGTTTGGGTCTGGCGGAGAGGGTTTGGGTCTGGCGGAGTCGGTTTGGGTCAGGCGGAGTGGGTTTGGGTCTGGCGGAGTGAGTTTGGGTCTGGCGGAGTGGGTTTGGATCTGGTGGAGTGGATTTGGGGTCTGGCGGAGTGGGTTTGGGTCTGGCGGAGTGGTTCGGTTCTGGCGGAGTGGGTTTGGGGTCTGGCGGAGTGGGTTTGGGCTGGCGTAGTGGGTTTGGGTCTGGCGGAGTGGGTTGGGGTCTGGCGGAGTGGGTTGGGGTCTGGCGGAGTGGGTTCGGGTCTGGCGGAGTGGGTTCGGGTCTGGCGGGGTGGGTTAGGGTCTGGCGGAGTGGGTTTGGGTCTGGCGGAGTGGGTTTTGGTCTGGCGGAGTGGGTTTGGGGTCTGGCGGAGTGGGTTTGGGGTCTGGCGGAGTGTGTTTGGGTCTGGCGGAGTGTGTTTGGGTCTGGCGGAGTGGGTTTGGGTCTGGCGGAGTGGGTTTGGGTCTGGCGGAGTGGGTTTGGGTCTGGCGGAGTGGGTTTGGGTCTGCCGGAGTGGGTTTGGGTCTGGAGGAGTGGATTTGTGTCTGGCGGAGTGGGTTTGGGTCTGGCAGAGTGGGTTTGGGTCTGGCGGAGTGGGTTTGGTTCTGGCGGAGTGGGTTTGGGTCTGGCGGAGTGGGTTTGGTTCTGGCGGAGTGGGTGTGGGTCTGGCGGAGTGGGTTAGGGTCTGGCGGAGTGGGTTCGGGACTAGCGGAGTGGGTTCGGGTCTGGCGGAGTGGGTTTGGTTCTGGCGGAGTGGGTTTGGGTCTGGCGGAGTGCGTTAGGGTCTGGCGGAGCTGGTTCGCTTCTGGCGGAGTGGGTTCGCGTCTGGCGGAGTGGGTTCGGGTCTGGCGGAGTGGGTTCGGGACTGGCGGAGTGGGTTCGGGTCTGGCGGAGTGGGTTCGCGTCTGGCGGAGTGGGTTCGGGTCTGGCGGAGTGGGTTGGGGTCTGGCGGAGTGGGTTCGGGTCTGGCGGAGTGGGTTAGGGTCTGGCGGAGTGGGTTCAGGTCTGGCGGAGTGGGGTCGGGTCTGGCGGAGTGGGTTCGCGTCTGGCGGAGTGGGTTGGGATCTGGCGGAGTGGATTTGGGGTCTGGCGGAGTGGGTTTGGGTCTGGCGGAGTGGTTTTGGGTCTGGCGGAGTGGGTTTGGGGTCTGGCGGAGTGGGTTTGGGTCTGGCGTAGTGGGTTTGGTTCTGGCGGAGTGGGTTGTGGTCTGGCGGAGTGGGTTGGGGTCTGGCGGAGTGTGTTCGGGTCTGGCGGAGTGGGTTTGGGTCTGGCGGAGTGGGTTCGGGTCTTGCGGAGTGGGTTCGGGTCTGGCGGAGTGGGTTTGGCTCTGGCTGAGTGGGTTTAGGTCTGGCGGAGTGGGTTTAGGTCTGGCGGAGTGGGTTTGGGTCTGGCGGAGTGGGTTTGGTTCTGGCGGAGTGGGTTTGGGTCTGGCGGAGTGGGTTAGGGTCTGGCGGAGTGGGTTCGGGACTAGCGGATTGGGTTCGGGTCTGGCGGAGTGGGTTTGGTTCTGGCGGAGTGGGTTTGGGGTCTGGCGGAGTGGGTTAGGGTCTGGCGGAGTGGGTTCGGGACTGGCGGAGTGGGTTCGGGGCTGGCGGAGTGGGTTTGGTTCTGGCGGAGTGGGTTTGGGTCTGGCGGTGTGGGTTTGGGTCTGGCGGAGTGGGTTCGGGACTGGCGGAGTGGGTTCGGGTCTGGCGGAGTGGGTTCGCATCTGGCGGAGTGGGTTTGGGTCTGGCGGAGTGGGTTTGGGTCTGGCGGAGTGGGTTCGGGTCTGGCGGAGTGGGTTTGGGTCTCGCGGAGTGGGTTCGGGTCTGGCGGAGTGGGTTTGGGTCTGGAGGAGTGGGTTTGGGTCTGGCGGAGTGGGATTGGATCTGGCGGAGTGGATTTGGGGTCTGGCGGAGTGGGTTTGGGTCTGGCGGAGCGGGTTTGGGTCTGGCGGAGTGGGTTTGGGTTTGGCGGAGTGGGTTTGGGTCTGGCGGAGTGGGTGTGGGTCTGGCGGAGTGAGTTTGCGTCTGGCGGAGTTGGTTTGCGTCTGGCGGAGTTGGTTTGGATCTGGCGGAGTGGGTTTGGGGTCTGGCGGAGTGGGTTTGGGTCTGGCGGAGTGGGTTTGGGGCTCGCGGAGTGGGTTTGGGGTCTGGCGGAGTGGGTTTGGGTCTGGCGTAGTGGGTTTGGGTCTGGCGCAGTGGGTTGGGGTCTGGCGGAGTGGGTTGGGGTCTGGCGGAATGTGTTCGGGTCTGGCGGAGTGGGTTCGGGTCTGGCGGAGTGGGTTCGGGTCTGGCGGAGTGGGTTCGGGTCTGGCGGAGTGGGTTCGGGTCTGGCGGAGTGGGTTCGGGTCTGGCGGAGTGGGTTCGGGTCTGGCCGAGTGGGTTCGGGTCTGGCGGAGTGGGTTCGGGTCTGGCGGAGTGGGTTCGGGACTTGCGGAGTGGGTTCGGGTCTGGCGGAGTGGGTTCGCGTCTGGTGGAGTGGGTTCGGGTCTGGCGGAGTGGGTTGGGGTCTGGCGGAGTGGGTTCGGGTCTGGCGGAGTGGATTAGGGTCTGGCGGAGTGGGTTCGGGTCTGGCGGAGTGGGATCGGGTCTCGCGGAGTGGTTCGGGTCTGGCGGAGTGGGTTTGGATCTGGCGGAGTGGATTTGGGGTCTGGCGGAGTGGGTTCGGGTCTGGCGGAGTGGGTTTGGGTCTGGCGGAGTGGGTTTGGGGTGTGGCGGAGTGGGTTTGGGTCTGGCGTAGTGGGTTTGGGTCTGGCGGAGTGGGTTGTGGTCTGGCGGAGTGGGTTGCGGTCTGGTGGAGTGGGTTGGGATCTGGCGGAGTGGGTTCGGGTCTGGCGGAGTGGGTTCGGGTCTGGCGGAGTGGGTTCGGGTCTGGCGGAGTGGGTTCGGGTCTGGCGGAGTGGGTTCTGGTCTGGCGGAGTGGGTTCGGGTCTGGCGGAGTGGGTTTGGGTCTGGCGGAGTGGGTTTTGGTCTGGCAGAGTGGGTTTGGGTCTGGCGGAGTGGGTTCGTGTCTGGCGGAGTGGGTTCGGGACTGGCGGAGTGGGTTCGGGTCTGGCGGAGTGGGTTCGCGTCTGGCGGAGTGGGTTTGGGTCTGCCGGAGTGGGTTTGGGTCTGGAGGAGTGGGTTTGGATCTGGCGGAGTGGGTTTGGGTCTGGCGGCGTGGGTTAGGGTCTGGCGGAGTGGGTTAGGGACTAGCGGAGTGGGTTCGGGTCTGGCGGAGTGGGTTTCGTTCTGGTGGAGTGGGTTTGGGTCTGCCGGAGTGGGTTGGGGTCTGGCGGAGTGGGTTCGGGACTGGCGGAGTGGGTTCGGGTCTGGCGGAGTGGGTTCGCGTCTGGCGGAGTGGGTTCGGGTCTGGCGGAGTGGGTTTTGGTCTGGCGGAGTGGGTTCGGGTCTGGCGGAGTGGGTTTGGGTCTGGCGGAGTGGGTTTGGGTCTGGCGGAGTGGGTTTGGGTCTGCCGGAGTGGGTTTGGGTCTGGCGGAGTGGGTTTGGGTCTGGCGGAGTGGGTTTGGTTCTGGCGGAGTGGGTTTGGGTCTGGCGGAGTGGGTTAGGGTCTGGCGGAGTAGGTTCGGGACTGGCGGAGTGGGTTTGGGTCTGGCGGAGTGGGTTTGGTTCTGGCGGAGTGGGTTTGGGTCTGGCGGAGTGGGTTAGGGTCTGGCGGAGTGGGTTCGGGACTGGCGGAGTGGGTTCGGGTCTGGCGGAGTGGGTTCGTGTCTGGCGGAGTGGGGTCGGGTCTGACGGAGTGGGTTCGGGTCTGGCGGAGTGGGTTTGGGTCTGGCGGAGTGGGTTGGGGTCTGGCGGAGTGGGATCGGGTCTGGCGGAGTGGGTTCGGGTCTGGCGGAGTGGGTTCTGGTCTGGCGGAGTGGGTTTGGATCTGGCGGAGTGGATTTGGGGTCTGGCGGAGTGGGTTTGGGTCTGGCGGAGTGGGTTGGGGTCTGCCGGAGTGGGTTTGGGTCTGGAGGAGTGGCTTTGGGACTGGCGGAGTGGGTTTGGGTCTGGCGGAGGGGATTTGGGTCTGGCGGAGCGGGTTTGGGTCTGGCGGAGTGGGTTTGGGGTCTGGCGGAGTGGGTTTGGGTCTGGCGGAGTGAGTTTGGCTCTGGCTGAGTGGGTTGGGGTCTGGCGGAGTGGGATCGGGTCTGGCGGAGTGGGTTCGGGTCTGGCGGAGTGGGTTCTGGTCTGGCGGAGTGGGTTTGGATCTGGCGGAGTGGATTTGGGGTCTGGCGGAGTGGGTTCGGGTGTGGCGGAGTGGGTTCGGGTCTGGCGGAGTGGGTTTGGGTCTGGCGGAGTGTGTTTGGGTCTGGCGGAGTGGGTTGGGGTCTGGCGGAGTGGGTTTGGGTCTGGCGGAGTGGGTTTGGGTCTGGCGGAGTGGGTTTGGGGTCTGGCGGAGTGGGTTTGGGTCTGGCGGAGTGAGTTTGGCTCTGGCTGAGTGGGTTTAGGTCTGGCGGAGTGGGTTTGAGTCTGGCGGAGTGGGTTTGGGTCTGGCGGAGTGGGTTTGGTTCTGGCGGAGTGGGTTTGGGTCTGGCGGAGTGGGTTAGGGTCCGGCGGAGTGGGTTCTGGACTAGCGGAGTGGGTTCGGGTCTGGCGGAGTGGGTTTGGTTCTGGCGGAGTGGGTTTGGGTCTGGCGGAGTGGGTTCGTGTCTGGCGGAGTGGGTTCGGGACTGGCGGAGTGGGTTCGGGTCTGGCGGAGTGGGTTCGCGTCTGGCGGAGTGGGTTTGGGTCTGCCGGAGTGGGTTTGGGTCTGGAGGAGTGGGTTTGGGTCTGGCGGAGTGGGTTTGGGTCTGGCGGAGTGGATTTGGGTCTGGCGGAGTGGGTTTGGGTCTGGCGGAGTGGGTTTGGGTCTGGCGGAGTGGGTTTGGGTCTGGCGGAGTGGGTTTGGATCTGGCGGAGTGGGTTTGGGTCTGGCGGAGTGGGTTAGGGTCTGGCGGAGTGGGTTAGGGACTAGCGGAGTGGGTTCGGGTCTAGCGGAGTGGGTTTCGATCTGGTGGAGTGGGTTTGGGTCTGCCGGAGTGGGTTGGGGTCTGGCGGAGTGGGTTCGGGACTGGCGGAGTGGTTTCGGGTCTGGCGGAGTGGGTTCGCGTCTGGCGGAGTGGGTTCGGGTCTGGCGGAGTGGGTTTTGGTCTGGCGGAGTGGGTTCGGGTCTGGCGGAGTGGGTTTGCGTCTGGCGGAGTGGGTTTGGGTCTGGCGGAGTGGGTTTGGGTCTGGCGGAGTGGGTTTGGGTCTGGCGGAGTGGGTTTGGGTCTGGCGGAGTGGGTTTGGTTCTGGCGGAGTGGGTTTGGGTCTGGCGGAGTGGGTTAGGGTCCGGCGGAGTGGGTTCTGGACTAGCGGAGTGGGTTCGGGTCTGGCGGAGTGGGTTTGGTTCTGGCGGAGTGGGTTTGGGTCTGGCGGAGTGGGTTCGTGTCTGGCGGAGTGGGTTCGGGACTGGCGGAGTGGGTTCGGGTCTGGCGGAGTGGGTTCGGGTCTGGCGGAGTGGGTTCTGGTCTGGCGGAGTGGGTTTGGATCTGGCGGAGTGGATTTGGGGTCTGGCGGAGTGGGTTTGGGTCTGGCGGAGTGGGTTGGGGTCTGCCGGAGTGGGTTTGGGTCTGGAGGAGTGGCTTTGGGACTGGCGGAGTGGGTTTGGGTCTGGCGGAGGGGATTTGGGTCTGGCGGAGCGGGTTTGGGTCTGGCGGAGTGGGTTTGGGGTCTGGCGGAGTGGGTTTGGGTCTGGCGGAGTGGGTTTTGGGTCTGGCGGAGTGGGTTGGGGTCTGGCGGAGTGGGTTGGGGTCTGGCGGAGTGGGTTCGGTCTGGCGGAGTGGGTTCGGGTCTGGCGGAGTGGGTTTGTGGTCTGGCGGAGTGTGTTTGGGTCTGGCGGACTGTCTTTGGGTCTGGCGGAGTGGGTTTGTGTCTGGCGGAGTGGGTTTGGGTCTGGCGGAGTGGGTTTGGGTCTGGCGGAGTGGGTTTGGGTCTGGCGGAGTGGGTTTGGGTCTGGCGGTGTGGGTTTGGGTCTGGCGGAGTGGGTTTGGGTCTTGCGGAGTGGGTTTGGTTCTGGCGGAGTGGGTTTGGGTCTGGCGGAGTGGGTTAGTGTCTGGCGGAGTGGGTTCGGGACTGGCGGAATGGGTTCGGGTCTGGCGGAGTGGGTTCAGTTCTGGCGGAGTGGGTTTGGGTCTGGCGGAGTGCGTTTGGGTCTGGCGGAGTGGGTTTGGATCTGGTGGAGTGGATTTGGGGTCTGCCAGAGTGGGTTTGGGTCTGGCGGAGTGGTGTGGGTCTGGCGGAGTGGGTTTGGGGTCTGGCGGGGTGGGTTCGGGTCTGGCGGAGTGGGTTCGGGTCTGGCGGAGTGGGTTTGGGTCTGGCGGAGTGGGTTTTGGTCTGGCGGAGTGGGTTTGGGGTCTGGCGGAGTGGGTTTGGGGTCTGGCGGAGTGTGTTTCGGTCTGGCGGAGTGTGTTTGGGTCTGGCGGAGTGGGTTTGGGTCTGGCGGAGTGGGTTTGGGTCTGGCGGAGTGGGTTTGGGTCTGGCGGAGTGGGTTTGGGTCTGCCTGAGTGGGTTTGGGTCTGGAGGAGTGGGTTTGGGTCTGGCGGAGTGGGTTTGGGTCTGGCGGAGTGGGTTTGGGTCTGGCGGAGTGGGTTTGGTTCTGGCGGAGTGGGTTTGGGTCTGTCGGAGTGGGTTAGGGTCTGGCGGAGTGGGTTCGGGACTAGCGGAGTGGGTTCGGGTCTGGCGGAGTGGGTTTGGTTCTGGCGGAGTGGGTTTGGGTCTGGCGGAGTGGGTTAGGGTCTGGCGGAGTGGGTTCGGGACTGGCGGAGTGGGTTCGGGTCTGGCGGAGTGGGTTCGGGTCTGGCGGAGTGGGTTCGGGTCTGGCGGAGTGGGTTTGGGTCTGGTGGATTGGGTTTGGGTCTGGCGGAGTGGGTTTGGGTCTGGCGGAGTGGGTTTGGGTCTGGCGGAGTGGGTTTGGGTCTGGCAGAGTGGCTTTGGTTCTGGCAGAGTGGGTTTGGGTCTGGCGGAATGGGTTAGGGTCTGGCGGAGCGGGTTCGGGACTCGCGGAGTGGTGTCGGGTCTGGCGGAGTGGGTTTGGTTCTGGCGGAGTAGGTTTGGGTCTGGCGGACTGGGTTAGGGTCTGGCGGAGTGGGTTCGGGACTGGCGGAGTGGGTTCGTGTCTGGCGGAGTGGGTTCGCGCCTGGCGGAGTGGGTTCGGGTCTGGCGGAGTGGGTTTGAGTCTGGCGGAGTGTGTTCGGGTCTGGCGGAGTGGGTTTGGGTCTGGCGGAGTGGGTTTGGGTCTGGCGGAGTGGGTTTGGGTCTGGCGGAGTGGGTTTGGGTCTGGCGGAGTGGATTTGGGTCTGGCGGAGTGGGTTTGGGTCTGGCGGAGTGGGTTTGGGTCTGGCGGAGTGGGTTCGGGACTGGCGGAGTGGGTTCGGATCTGGCGGAGTGGGTTCGCGTCTGGCGGAGTGGGTTCGCGTCTGGCGGAGTGGGTTGGGGTCTGGCGGAGTGGGTTGGGGCCTGGCGGAGTGGGTTCGGGTCTCGCGGAGTGGGTTAGGGTCTGGCGGAGTGGGTTCGGCTCTGGCGGAGTGGGTTCGGCTCTGGCGGAGTGGGTTTGGGTCTGGCGGAGTGGGTTTGGGTCTGGCGGAGTGGTGGGTTGCGGTCTGGCGGAGTGGGTTTGGGTCTGGCGGAGTGGGTTTGGGTCTGGCGGAGTGGGTTTGTGGTCTGGCGGAGTGGGTTTGGGTCTGGCGTAGTGGGTTTGGGTCTGGCGGAGTGGGTTGGGGTCTGGCGGAGTGGGTTGCGGTCTGGCGGAGTGGGTTCGTGTCTGGCGGAGTGGGTTCGGGTCTGGCGGAGTGGGTTCGGGTCTGGCGGAGAGGGTTCGGGTCTGGCGGAGTGGGTTCGGGTCTGGCGGAGTGGGTTCGGGTCTGGCGGAGTGGGTTCGGGCCTGGCGGAGTGGGTTCGGGTCTGGCGGAGTGCGTTTGGGTCTGGCGGAGTGGGTTTTAGTCTGGCGGAGTGGGTTGGGGTCTGGCGGAGTGGGTTTGGGTCTGGCGGAGTGGGGTTGGGTCTGGCGGAGTGGGTTTGGGGTCTGGCGGAGTGGGTTTGGGTCTGGCGGAGTGAGTTTGGCTCTGGCTGAGTGGGTTTAGGTTTGGCGGTGTGGGTTTGGGTCTGGCGGAGTGGGTTTGGGTATGGCGGAGTGGGTTTGGTTCTGCCGGAGTGGGTTTGGGTCTGGCGAAGTGTGTTAGGGTCTGGTGGAGTGGGTTCGGGACTAGCGGAGTGGGTTCGGGTCTGGCGGAGTGGGTTTGGGTGTGGCGGAATGGGTTTGGGTCTGGCGGAATGGGTTTGGGTCTGGCGGAGAGGGTTTGGGTCTGGCGGAGTCGGTTTGGGTCAGGCGGAGTGGGTTTGGGTCTGGCGGAGTGAGTTTGGGTCTGGCGGAGTGGGTTTGGATCTGGTGGAGTGGATTTGGGGTCTGGCGGAGTGGGTTTGGGTCTGGCGGAGTGGTTCGGTTCTGGCGGAGTGGGTTTGGGGTCTGGCGGAGTGGGTTTGGGCTGGCGTAGTGGGTTTGGGTCTGGCGGAGTGGGTTGGGGTCTGGCGGAGTGGGTTGGGGTCTGGCGGAGTGGGTTCGGGTCTGGCGGAGTGGGTTCGGGTCTGGCGGGGTGGGTTAGGGTCTGGCGGAGTGGGTTTGGGTCTGGCGGAGTGGGTTTTGGTCTGGCGGAGTGGGTTTGGGGTCTGGCGGAGTGGGTTTGGGGTCTGGCGGAGTGTGTTTGGGTCTGGCGGAGTGTGTTTGGGTCTGGCGGAGTGGGTTTGGGTCTGGCGGAGTGGGTTTGGGTCTGGCGGAGTGGGTTTGGGTCTGGCGGAGTGGGTTTGGGTCTGCCGGAGTGGGTTTGGGTCTGGAGGAGTGGATTTGTGTCTGGCGGAGTGGGTTTGGGTCTGGCAGAGTGGGTTTGGGTCTGGCGGAGTGGGTTTGGTTCTGGCGGAGTGGGTTTGGGTCTGGCGGAGTGGGTTTGGTTCTGGCGGAGTGGGTGTGGGTCTGGCGGAGTGGGTTAGGGTCTGGCGGAGTGGGTTCGGGACTAGCGGAGTGGGTTCGGGTCTGGCGGAGTGGGTTTGGTTCTGGCGGAGTGGGTTTGGGTCTGGCGGAGTGCGTTAGGGTCTGGCGGAGCTGGTTCGCTTCTGGCGGAGTGGGTTCGCGTCTGGCGGAGTGGGTTCGGGTCTGGCGGAGTGGGTTCGGGACTGGCGGAGTGGGTTCGGGTCTGGCGGAGTGGGTTCGCGTCTGGCGGAGTGGGTTCGGGTCTGGCGGAGTGGGTTGGGGTCTGGCGGAGTGGGTTCGGGTCTGGCGGAGTGGGTTAGGGTCTGGCGGAGTGGGTTCAGGTCTGGCGGAGTGGGGTCGGGTCTGGCGGAGTGGGTTCGCGTCTGGCGGAGTGGGTTGGGATCTGGCGGAGTGGATTTGGGGTCTGGCGGAGTGGGTTTGGGTCTGGCGGAGTGGTTTTGGGTCTGGCGGAGTGGGTTTGGGGTCTGGCGGAGTGGGTTTGGGTCTGGCGTAGTGGGTTTGGTTCTGGCGGAGTGGGTTGTGGTCTGGCGGAGTGGGTTGGGGTCTGGCGGAGTGTGTTCGGGTCTGGCGGAGTGGGTTTGGGTCTGGCGGAGTGGGTTCGGGTCTTGCGGAGTGGGTTCGGGTCTGGCGGAGTGGGTTTGGCTCTGGCTGAGTGGGTTTAGGTCTGGCGGAGTGGGTTTAGGTCTGGCGGAGTGGGTTTGGGTCTGGCGGAGTGGGTTTGGTTCTGGCGGAGTGGGTTTGGGTCTGGCGGAGTGGGTTAGGGTCTGGCGGAGTGGGTTCGGGACTAGCGGATTGGGTTCGGGTCTGGCGGAGTGGGTTTGGTTCTGGCGGAGTGGGTTTGGGGTCTGGCGGAGTGGGTTAGGGTCTGGCGGAGTGGGTTCGGGACTGGCGGAGTGGGTTCGGGGCTGGCGGAGTGGGTTTGGTTCTGGCGGAGTGGGTTTGGGTCTGGCGGTGTGGGTTTGGGTCTGGCGGAGTGGGTTCGGGACTGGCGGAGTGGGTTCGGGTCTGGCGGAGTGGGTTCGCATCTGGCGGAGTGGGTTTGGGTCTGGCGGAGTGGGTTTGGGTCTGGCGGAGTGGGTTCGGGTCTGGCGGAGTGGGTTTGGGTCTCGCGGAGTGGGTTCGGGTCTGGCGGAGTGGGTTTGGGTCTGGAGGAGTGGGTTTGGGTCTGGCGGAGTGGGATTGGATCTGGCGGAGTGGATTTGGGGTCTGGCGGAGTGGGTTTGGGTCTGGCGGAGCGGGTTTGGGTCTGGCGGAGTGGGTTTGGGTTTGGCGGAGTGGGTTTGGGTCTGGCGGAGTGGGTGTGGGTCTGGCGGAGTGAGTTTGCGTCTGGCGGAGTTGGTTTGCGTCTGGCGGAGTTGGTTTGGATCTGGCGGAGTGGGTTTGGGGTCTGGCGGAGTGGGTTTGGGTCTGGCGGAGTGGGTTTGGGGCTCGCGGAGTGGGTTTGGGGTCTGGCGGAGTGGGTTTGGGTCTGGCGTAGTGGGTTTGGGTCTGGCGCAGTGGGTTGGGGTCTGGCGGAGTGGGTTGGGGTCTGGCGGAATGTGTTCGGGTCTGGCGGAGTGGGTTCGGGTCTGGCGGAGTGGGTTCGGGTCTGGCGGAGTGGGTTCGGGTCTGGCGGAGTGGGTTCGGGTCTGGCGGAGTGGGTTCGGGTCTGGCGGAGTGGGTTCGGGTCTGGCCGAGTGGGTTCGGGTCTGGCGGAGTGGGTTCGGGTCTGGCGGAGTGGGTTCGGGACTTGCGGAGTGGGTTCGGGTCTGGCGGAGTGGGTTCGCGTCTGGTGGAGTGGGTTCGGGTCTGGCGGAGTGGGTTGGGGTCTGGCGGAGTGGGTTCGGGTCTGGCGGAGTGGATTAGGGTCTGGCGGAGTGGGTTCGGGTCTGGCGGAGTGGGATCGGGTCTCGCGGAGTGGTTCGGGTCTGGCGGAGTGGGTTTGGATCTGGCGGAGTGGATTTGGGGTCTGGCGGAGTGGGTTCGGGTCTGGCGGAGTGGGTTTGGGTCTGGCGGAGTGGGTTTGGGGTGTGGCGGAGTGGGTTTGGGTCTGGCGTAGTGGGTTTGGGTCTGGCGGAGTGGGTTGTGGTCTGGCGGAGTGGGTTGCGGTCTGGTGGAGTGGGTTGGGATCTGGCGGAGTGGGTTCGGGTCTGGCGGAGTGGGTTCGGGTCTGGCGGAGTGGGTTCGGGTCTGGCGGAGTGGGTTCGGGTCTGGCGGAGTGGGTTCTGGTCTGGCGGAGTGGGTTCGGGTCTGGCGGAGTGGGTTTGGGTCTGGCGGAGTGGGTTTTGGTCTGGCAGAGTGGGTTTGGGTCTGGCGGAGTGGGTTCGTGTCTGGCGGAGTGGGTTCGGGACTGGCGGAGTGGGTTCGGGTCTGGCGGAGTGGGTTCGCGTCTGGCGGAGTGGGTTTGGGTCTGCCGGAGTGGGTTTGGGTCTGGAGGAGTGGGTTTGGATCTGGCGGAGTGGGTTTGGGTCTGGCGGCGTGGGTTAGGGTCTGGCGGAGTGGGTTAGGGACTAGCGGAGTGGGTTCGGGTCTGGCGGAGTGGGTTTCGTTCTGGTGGAGTGGGTTTGGGTCTGCCGGAGTGGGTTGGGGTCTGGCGGAGTGGGTTCGGGACTGGCGGAGTGGGTTCGGGTCTGGCGGAGTGGGTTCGCGTCTGGCGGAGTGGGTTCGGGTCTGGCGGAGTGGGTTTTGGTCTGGCGGAGTGGGTTCGGGTCTGGCGGAGTGGGTTTGGGTCTGGCGGAGTGGGTTTGGGTCTGGCGGAGTGGGTTTGGGTCTGCCGGAGTGGGTTTGGGTCTGGCGGAGTGGGTTTGGGTCTGGCGGAGTGGGTTTGGTTCTGGCGGAGTGGGTTTGGGTCTGGCGGAGTGGGTTAGGGTCTGGCGGAGTAGGTTCGGGACTGGCGGAGTGGGTTTGGGTCTGGCGGAGTGGGTTTGGTTCTGGCGGAGTGGGTTTGGGTCTGGCGGAGTGGGTTAGGGTCTGGCGGAGTGGGTTCGGGACTGGCGGAGTGGGTTCGGGTCTGGCGGAGTGGGTTCGTGTCTGGCGGAGTGGGGTCGGGTCTGACGGAGTGGGTTCGGGTCTGGCGGAGTGGGTTTGGGTCTGGCGGAGTGGGTTGGGGTCTGGCGGAGTGGGATCGGGTCTGGCGGAGTGGGTTCGGGTCTGGCGGAGTGGGTTCTGGTCTGGCGGAGTGGGTTTGGATCTGGCGGAGTGGATTTGGGGTCTGGCGGAGTGGGTTTGGGTCTGGCGGAGTGGGTTGGGGTCTGCCGGAGTGGGTTTGGGTCTGGAGGAGTGGCTTTGGGACTGGCGGAGTGGGTTTGGGTCTGGCGGAGGGGATTTGGGTCTGGCGGAGCGGGTTTGGGTCTGGCGGAGTGGGTTTGGGGTCTGGCGGAGTGGGTTTGGGTCTGGCGGAGTGAGTTTGGCTCTGGCTGAGTGGGTTGGGGTCTGGCGGAGTGGGATCGGGTCTGGCGGAGTGGGTTCGGGTCTGGCGGAGTGGGTTCTGGTCTGGCGGAGTGGGTTTGGATCTGGCGGAGTGGATTTGGGGTCTGGCGGAGTGGGTTCGGGTGTGGCGGAGTGGGTTCGGGTCTGGCGGAGTGGGTTTGGGTCTGGCGGAGTGTGTTTGGGTCTGGCGGAGTGGGTTGGGGTCTGGCGGAGTGGGTTTGGGTCTGGCGGAGTGGGTTTGGGTCTGGCGGAGTGGGTTTGGGGTCTGGCGGAGTGGGTTTGGGTCTGGCGGAGTGAGTTTGGCTCTGGCTGAGTGGGTTTAGGTCTGGCGGAGTGGGTTTGAGTCTGGCGGAGTGGGTTTGGGTCTGGCGGAGTGGGTTTGGTTCTGGCGGAGTGGGTTTGGGTCTGGCGGAGTGGGTTAGGGTCCGGCGGAGTGGGTTCTGGACTAGCGGAGTGGGTTCGGGTCTGGCGGAGTGGGTTTGGTTCTGGCGGAGTGGGTTTGGGTCTGGCGGAGTGGGTTCGTGTCTGGCGGAGTGGGTTCGGGACTGGCGGAGTGGGTTCGGGTCTGGCGGAGTGGGTTCGCGTCTGGCGGAGTGGGTTTGGGTCTGCCGGAGTGGGTTTGGGTCTGGAGGAGTGGGTTTGGGTCTGGCGGAGTGGGTTTGGGTCTGGCGGAGTGGATTTGGGTCTGGCGGAGTGGGTTTGGGTCTGGCGGAGTG
The DNA here is from genome assembly GCA_963514005.1 of Raja brachyura. The sequence continues at coordinate 74,067 of CAUPSL010001595.1, read as the reverse complement.
GGTTTGGGTCTGGCGGAGTGGGTTTGGGTCTGGCGGAGTGGGTTTGGATCTGGCGGAGTGGGTTTGGGTCTGGCGGAGTGGGTTAGGGTCTGGCGGAGTGGGTTAGGGACTAGCGGAGTGGGTTCGGGTCTAGCGGAGTGGGTTTCGATCTGGTGGAGTGGGTTTGGGTCTGCCGGAGTGGGTTGGGGTCTGGCGGAGTGGGTTCGGGACTGGCGGAGTGGTTTCGGGTCTGGCGGAGTGGGTTCGCGTCTGGCGGAGTGGGTTCGGGTCTGGCGGAGTGGGTTTTGGTCTGGCGGAGTGGGTTCGGGTCTGGCGGAGTGGGTTTGCGTCTGGCGGAGTGGGTTTGGGTCTGGCGGAGTGGGTTTGGGTCTGGCGGAGTGGGTTTGGGTCTGGCGGAGTGGGTTTGGGTCTGGCGGAGTGGGTTTGGTTCTGGCGGAGTGGGTTTGGGTCTGGCGGAGTGGGTTAGGGTCCGGCGGAGTGGGTTCTGGACTAGCGGAGTGGGTTCGGGTCTGGCGGAGTGGGTTTGGTTCTGGCGGAGTGGGTTTGGGTCTGGCGGAGTGGGTTCGTGTCTGGCGGAGTGGGTTCGGGACTGGCGGAGTGGGTTCGGGTCTGGCGGAGTGGGTTCGCGTCTGGCGGAGTGGGTTTGGGTCTGCCGGAGTGGGTTTGGGTCTGGAGGAGTGGGTTTGGGTCTGGCGGAGTGGGTTTGGGTCTGGCGGAGTGGATTTGGGTCTGGCGGAGTGGGTTTGGGTCTGGCGGAGTGGGTTTGGGTCTGGCGGAGTGGGTTTGGGTCTGGCGGAGTGGGTTTGGATCTGGCGGAGTGGGTTTGGGTCTGGCGGAGTGGGTTAGGGTCTGGCGGAGTGGGTTAGGGACTAGCGGAGTGGGTTCGGGTCTAGCGGAGTGGGTTTCGATCTGGTGGAGTGGGTTTGGGTCTGCCGGAGTGGGTTGGGGTCTGGCGGAGTGGGTTCGGGACTGGCGGAGTGGTTTCGGGTCTGGCGGAGTGGGTTCGCGTCTGGCGGAGTGGGTTCGGGTCTGGCGGAGTGGGTTTTGGTCTGGCGGAGTGGGTTCGGGTCTGGCGGAGTGGGTTTGCGTCTGGCGGAGTGGGTTTGGGTCTGGCGGAGTGGGTTTGGGTCTGGCGGAGTGGGTTTGGGTCTGGCGGAGTGGGTTTGGGTCTGGCGGAGTGGGTTTGGTTCTGGCGGAGTGGGTTTGGGTCTGGCGGAGTGGGTTAGGGTCTGGCGGAGTGGGTTCGGGACTGGCGGAGTGGGTTTGGGGCTGGCGGAGTGGGTTTGGTTCTGGCGGAGTGGGTTTGGGTCTGGCGGAGTGGGTTAGGGTCTGGCGGAGTGGGTTCGGGACTGGCGGAGTGGGTTCGGGTCTGGCGGAGTGGTTTCGCGTCTGGCGGAGTGGGGTCGGGTCTGACAGAGTGGGTTCGGGTCTGGCGGAGTGGGTTCGGGTCTGGCGGAGTGGGTTGGGGTCTGGCGGAGTCGGATCGGGTCTGGCGGAGTGGGTTCGGGTCTGGCGGAGTGGGTTTGGGTCTGGCGGAGTGGGATTGGATCTGGCGGAGTGGATTTGGGGTCTGGCGCAGTGGGTTTGGGTCTGGCGGAGTGGGTTTGGGTCTGGCGGAGTGGGTTTGGGTCTGGCGGAGTGGGTTTGGGTCTGGCGGAGTGGGTGTGGGTCTGGCGGAGTGAGTTTGCGTCTGGCGGAGTTGGTTTGGATCTGGCGGAGTGGATTTGGGGTCTGGCGGAGTGGGTTTGGGGTCTGGCGGAGTGGGTTTGGGTCTGGCGTAGTGGGTTTGGGTCTGGCGGAGTGGGTTGGGGTCTGGCGGAGTGGGTTGCGGTCTGGCGGAGTGGGTTGGGATCTGGCGGAGTGGGTTCGGGTCTGGCGGAGTGGGTTCGGGTCTGGCGGAGTGGGTTCGGGTCTGGCGGAGTGGGTTCGGGTCTGGCGGAGTGGGTTCGGGTCTGGCGGAGTGGGTTTTGGTCTGGCGGAGTGGGTTTTGGTCTGGCGGAGTGGGTTTGGGTCTGGCGGAGTGGGTTCGTGTCTGGCGGAGTGGGTTCGGGACTGGCGGAGTGGGTTCGGGTCTGGCGGAGTGGGTTCGCGTCTGGCGGAGTGGGTTCGGGTCTTGCGGAGTGGGTTTTGGTCTGGCGGAGTGGGTTCGGGTCTGGCGGAGTGGGTTTGGGTCTGGCGGAGTGGGTTTGGGTCTGGCGGAGTGGGTTTGGGTCTGCCGGAGTGGGTTTGGGTCTGGCGGAGTGGGTTTGGGTCTGGCGGAGTGGGTTTGGTTCTGGCGGAGTGGGTTTGGGTCTGGCGGAGTGGGTTAGGGTCTGGCGGAGTGGGTTCGGGACTGGCGGAGTGGGTTTGGGGCTGGCGGAGTGGGTTTGGTTCTGGCGGAGTGGGTTTGGGTCTGGCGGAGTGGGTTAGGGTCTGGCGGAGTGGGTTCGGGACTGGCGGAGTGGGTTCGGGTCTGGCGGAGTGGGTTCGCGTCTGGCGGAGTGGGGTCGGGTCTGACGGAGTGGGTTCGGGTCTGGCGGAGTGGGTTCGGGTCTGGCGGAGTGGGTTGGGGTCTGGCGGAGTGGGATCGGGTCTGGCGGAGTGGGTTCGGGTCTGGCGGAGTGGGTTCTGGTCTGGCGGAGTGGGTTTGGATCTGGCGGAGTGGATTTGGGGTCTGGCGGAGTGGGTTTGGGTCTGGCGGAGTGGGTTGGGGTCTGCCGGAGTGGGTTTGGGTCTGGAGGAGTGGCTTTGGGTCTGGCGGAGTGGGTTTGGGTCTGGCGGAGGGGATTTGGGTCTGGCGGAGCGGGTTTGGGTCTGGCGGAGTGGGTTTGGGCTCTGGCGGAGTGGGTTTGGGTCTGGCGGAGTGAGTTTGGCTCTGGCTGAGTGGGTTGGGGTCTGGCGGAGTGGGATCGGGTCTGGCGGAGTGGGTTCGGGTCTGGCGGAGTGGGTTCTGGTCTGGCGGAGTGGGTTTGGATCTGGCGGAGTGGATTTGGGGTCTGGCGGAGTGGGTTCGGGTCTGGCGGAGTGGGTTCGGGTCTGGCGGAGTGGGTTTGGGTCTGGCGGAGTGTGTTTGGGTCTGGCGGAGTGGGTTGGGGTCTGGCGGAGTGGGTTTGGGTCTGGCGGAGTGGGTTTGGGTCTGGCGGAGTGGGTTTGGGGTCTGGCGGAGTGGGTTTGGGCCGGGCGGAGTGAGTTTGGCTCTGGCTGAGTGGGTTTAGGTCTGGCGGAGTGGGTTTGAGTCTGGCGGAGTGGGTTTGGGTCTGGCGGAGTGGGTTTGGTTCTGGCGGTGTGGGTTTGGGTCTGGCGGAGTGGGTTAGGGTCCGGCGGAGTGGGTTCGGGACTAGCGGAGTGGGTTCGGGTCTGGCGGAGTGGGTTTGGTTCTGGCGGAGTGGGTTTGGGTCTGGCGGAGTGGGTTCGTGTCTGGCGGAGTGGGTTCGGGACTGGCGGAGTGGGTTCGGGTCTGGCGGAGTGGGTTCGCGTCTGGCGGAGTGGGTTTGGGTCTGCCGGAGTGGGTTTGGGTCTGGAGGAGTGGGTTTGGGTCTGGCGGAGTGGGTTTGGGTCTGGCGGAGTGGATTTGGGTCTGGCGGAGTGGGTTTGGGTCTGGCGGAGTGGGTTCGGGTCTGGCGGAGTGGGTTTGGGTCTGGCGGAGTGGGTTTGGACCTGGCGGAGTGGGTTTGGGTCTGGCGGAGTGGGTTTGGGTCTGGCGGAGTGGGTTTGGGTCTGGCGGAGTGGGTTTGGGTCTGGCGGAGTGGGTTTGGATCTGGCGGAGTGGGTTTGGGTCTGGCGGAGTGGGTTAGGGTCTGGCGGAGTGGGTTCGGGACTGGCGGAGTGGGTTTGGGGCTGGCGGAGTGGGTTTGGTTCTGGCGGAGTGGGTTTGGGTCTGGCGGAGTGGGTTAGGGTCTGGCGGAGTGGGTTCGGGACTGGCGGAGTGGGTTCGGGTCTGGCGGACTGGGTTCGCGTCTGGCGGAGTGGGGTCGGGTCTGACAGAGTGGGTTCGGGTCTGGCGGAGTGGGTTCGGGTCTGGCGGAGTGGGTTGGGGTCTGGCGGAGTGGGATCGGGTCTGGCGGAGTGGGTTCGGGTCTGGCGGAGTGGGTTCTGGTCTGGCGGAGTGGGTTTGGATCTGGCGGAGTGGATTTGGGGTCTGGCGGAGTGGGTTTGGGTCTGGCGGAGTGGGTTGGGGTCTGCCGGAGTGGGTTTGGGTCTGGAGGAGTGGGTTTGGGTCTGGCGGAGTGGGTTTGGGTCTGGCGGAGGGGATTTGGGTCTGGCGGAGCGTGTTTGGGTCTGGCGGAGTGGGTTTGGGTCAGGCGGAGTGGGTTGGGGTCTGGCGGAGTGGGTTGGGGTCTGGCGGAGTGGGTTCGGGTCTGGCGGAGTGGGTTCGAGTCTGGCGGAGTGGGTTTGGGTCTGGCGGAGTGGGTTTTGGTCTGGCGGAGTGGGTTTGGGTCTGGCGGAGTGGGTTTGAGGCTGGCGGAGTGGGTTTGGGGTCTGGCGGTGTGGGTTTGGGGTCTGGCGGAGTGTGTTTGGGTCTGGCGGAGTGTGTTTGGGTCTGGCGGAGTGGGTTTGGGTCTGGCGGAGTGGGTTTGGGTCTGGCGGAGTGGGTTTGGGTCTGGCGGAGTGGGTTTGGGTCTGCCGGAGTGGGTTTGGGTCTGGAGGAGTGGGTTTGGGTCTAGCGGAGTGGGTTTGGGTCTAGCGGAGTGGGTTTGGGTGTAGCGGATTGGGTTTGGGTCTAGCGGAGTGGGTTTGCATCCAGCGGAGTGGGTTTGGGTCTAGCGGAGTGTGTTTGGGTTTGGGTCTAGTGGAGTGGGTTTGTGTTTGGGTCTAGCGGAGTGGGTTTGGGTCTAGCAGAGTGGGTTTGGGTCTAGCAGAGTGGGTTTGGGTCTAATGTAGTGGGTTTGGGTCTAGCGGAGTGGGTTTGGGTCTAGCGGAGTGGGTTTGTGTCTAGTGGAGTGGGTTTGGGTCTACTGGAGTGGGTTTGGGTCTAGCGGAGTGGGTTTGGGTCTAGCGGAGAAGGTTTTGTCTAGCGGAGTGGGATTGTGGGTCTAGCGGAGTGGGATTGCGTCTAGGGGAGTGGGTTTGCGTCTAGCGGAGTGGGTTTGTGTCTAGCGGAGTGGGAGTGTGGGTCTCGCGGAGTGGGTTTGGGTCTAGCGGAGTTGGTTTGGGTCTAGCGGAGTGGGTTTCGGTCTAGCGGAGTGGGATTGGTACTAGCGGAGAGGGTTTGGGTCTAGCGGAGTGGGTTAGGGTTTGGGTCTAGCGGAGTGGGTTTGGGTCTAGTGGAGTGGCTTTGGGTCTAGCGGAGTGGGTTTAGCTCTAGCGGAGTGGGAGTGTGGGTCTAGCAGAGTGGGTTTGGGTCTAGCGGAGTGGGTTTGGGTCTAGCGGAGTGGGTTTGGGTCTAGGGGAGTGTGTTTGGGTCTAGCGGAGTGGGTTTGGGTTTGGGTCTAGCGGAGTGGGTTTGTGTTTGTGTCTAGCGGAGTGGGTTTGGGTCTAGCAGAGTGGGTTTGGGTCTAGCAGAGTGGGGTTGGGTCTAGCGGAATGGGTTTGGGTCTAGCGGAGTGGGTTTGGGTCTAGCGGAGTGGGTTTGGGTCTAGCGGAGTGGGTTTGGGTCTAGTGGAGTGGGTTTGGGTCCAGCGGACTGGGATTGGGTCTAGCGGAGAAGTTTTGAGTCTAGCGGAGTGGGAGTGTGGGTCTAGCGGAGTGGGTTTGGGTCTAGCGGAGTGGGTGTGGGTCTAGCGGAGTGGGTTTGGGTCAAGCGGAGTGGGTTTGGGTCTGGTGGAGTGGGTTTGGGTCTCGCGGAGTGGATTTGGGTCTAGCGGAGTGGGTTTGGGCCTAGCGGAGTGGGTTTGGATCTAGCGGAGTGGGTTTGGGTCTAGCGGAGTGGGTTTGGGTCTAGCGGAGTGGATTTGGGTCTAGCGGAGTGGGTTTGGGTCTAGCGGAGTGGTTTTAGGTCTAGCGGAGTGGGTTTGGGTCTAGCGGAGTGGGTTTGGGTCTAGCGGAGTGGGTTTGGGTCTAGAGGAGTGGGTTTGGGTCTAGCGGAGTGGGTTTGGGTCTAGCGGATTTGGTTTGGGTCTAGTGGAGTGGGTTTCAGTCTAGCGGAGTGGGTTTGGGTCTAGCGAAGTGGGTTTGGGTCTAACGGAGTGGGTTTGGGTCTAGCAGAGTGGGTTTGGGTTTAGGTCTAGCGGAGTGGGTTTGGGTTTGTGTCTAGCAGAGTGGGTTTGGGTCTAGCAGAGTGGGTTTGGGTCTAGCGGAGTGGGTTTGGGTCTAGCGGAGTGGGTTTGTGTCTAGCGGAGTGGGTGTGGGTCTAGCGCAGTAGGTTTGGGTCTAGTGGAGTGGGTTTGGTTCCAGCGGAGTGGGTTTGGGTCTTGCTGAGTGGGCTTTGGTCTAGCGGAGTGGGTTTGGGTCTAGCGGAGTGGGTTTGGGTCTAGCGGAGTGGGTTAGGGTTTGGGTCTAGCGGAGTGGGTATGGGTCTAGTGGAGTGGGATTGGGTCTAACGGAGTGGGTTTGGGTCTAGCAGAGTGGGTTTGGGTCTAGCGGAGTGGGTTTGAGTCAAGCGGTGTGGGTTTCCGTCCAGCTGAGTGGGTTTGGGTCTAGCAGAGTGGGTTTGGGTCTAGCGGAGTGGGTTTGGGTCTAGCGGAGTGAGTTTGGGTCTAGCGGAGTGGGTTTGTTTCCAGCGGAGTGGGTTTGGGTGTAGCGGAGTGGGTTTGGGTCTAGGGGATTGGGTTTGGGTCTAGCGGAGTGGGTTTGGGTCTAGCGGAGTGGGTTTGTTTCTAGCGGAGTGGGTTTGGGTCTAGCGGAGTGGGTTTGGGTCTAGCAGAGTGGGTTTGGGTCTAGCGGAGTGGGTTTCGGTCCAGCGGAGTGGGTTTGGGTCTAGCGGATTGGGTTTGGGTCTAGCGGAGTGGGTTTGGGTCTAGCGGAGTGGGTTTGGGTCCAGCGGACTGGGTTTGGGTTTGGGTCTAGCGGAGTGGGTTTGGGTCTAGCGGATTGGGTTTGGGTCTAGCGGAGTGGGTTTGGGTCTAGCGGAGTGGGTTTGGGTCCAGCGGACTGGGTTTGGGTTTGGGTCTAGCGGAGTGGGTTTCGGTCCAGCGGAGTGGGTTTGGGTCTAGCGGATTGGGTTTGGGTCTAGCGGAGTGGGTTTGGGTCTAGCGGAGTGGGTTTGGGTCCAGCGGACTGGGTTTGGGTTTGGGTCTAGCGGAGTGGGTTTGGGTCTAGCGGAGTAGATTTGGGTCTAGCGGAGTGGGTTTCGGCCTAGCGGAGTGGGTTTGAATCTAGCGGAGTGGGTTTGGGTCTAACGGAGTGGGTTTGGGTCTAGCAGAGTGGGTTTGGGTTTAGGTCTAGCGGAGTGGGTTTGGGTTTGTGTCTAGCAGAGTGGGTTTGGGTCTAGCAGAGTGGGTTTGGGTCTAGCGGAGTGGGTTTGGGTCTAGCGGAGTGGGTTTGTGTCTAGCGGAGTGGGTGTGGGTCTAGCGCAGTAGGTTTGGGTCTAGTGGAGCGGGTTTGGTTCCAGCGGAGTGGGTTTGGGTCTTGCTGAGTGGGTTTTGGTCTAGCGGAGTGGGTTTGGGTCTAGGGGATTGGGTTTGGGTCTAGCGGAGTGGGTTTGGGTCTAGCGGAGTGGGTTTGTTTCTAGCGGAGTGGGTTTGGGTCTAGCGGAGTGGGTTTGGGTCTAGCAGAGTGGGTTTGGGTCTAGCGGAGTGGGTTTCGGTCCAGCGGAGTGGGTTTGGGTCTAGCGGATTGGGTTTGGGTCTAGCGGAGTGGGTTTGGGTCTAGCGGAGTGGGTTTGGGTCCAGCGGACTGGGTTTGGGTTTGGGTCTAGCGGAGTGGGTTTGGGTCTAGCGGAGTAGATTTGGGTCTAGCGGAGTGGGTTTCGGCCTAGCGGAGTGGGTTTGAATCTAGCGGAGTGGGTTTGGGTCTAGCGGAGTGGGTTTGGGTCTAGCGGAGTGGGTTTGGGTCTAGCGGAGTGGGTTTGGGTCTAGCGGAGTGGGTTTGGGTCTAGCGGAGTGGGTTTGGGTCTAGCGGAGTGGGTTTGCATCCAGCGGAGTGGGTTTGGGTCTAGCGGAGTGGGTTTGGGTCTAGCGGAGTGGTTTGGGGTCTAGCGGAGTGGGTTTGGGTCTAGCGGAGTGGGTTAGGGTTTGGGTCTAGCGGAGTGGGTATGGGTCTAGTGGAGTGGGTTTGGGTCTAACGGAGTGGGTTTGGGTCTAGCAGAGTGGGTTTGGGTCTAGCGGAGTGGGTTTGAATCAAGCGGTGTGGGTTTCCGTCTAGCTGAGTGGGTTTGGGTCTAGCAGAGTGGGTTTGGGTCTAGCGGAGTGGGTTTGGGTCTAGCGGAGTGAGTTTGGGTCTAGCGGAGTGGGTTTGTTTCTAGCGGAGTGGGTTTGGGTGTAGCGGAGTGGGTTTGGGTCTAGGGGATTGGGTTTGGGTCTAGCGGAGTGGGTTTGGGTCTAGCGGAGTGGGTTTGTTTCTAGCGGAGTGGGTTTGGGTCTAGCGGAGTGGGTTTGGGTCTAGCAGAGTGGGTTTGGGTCTAACGGAGTGGGTTTCGGTCCAGCGGAGTGGGTTTGGGTCTAGCGGATTGGGTTTGAGTCTAGCGGAGTGGGTTTGGGTCTAGCGGAGTGGGTTTGGGTCCAGCGGAGTGGGTTTGGGTTTGGGTCTAGCGGAGTGGGTTTTGGTCTAGCGGAGTAGATTTGGGTCTAGCGGAGTGGGTTTCGGCCTAGCGGAGTGGGTTTGAATCTAGCGGAGTGGGTTTGGGTATAGCGGAGTGGGTTTGGGTCTAGCGGAGTGGGTTTGGGTCTAGCGGAGTGGGTTTGGGTCTAGCGGAGTGGGTTTGGGTCTAGCGGAGTGGGTTTGCATCCAGCGGAGTGGGTTTGGGTCTACCGGAGTGGGTTTGGGTCTAGCGGAGTGGTTTGGGGTCTAGCGGAGTGGGTTTGGGTCTAGCGGAGTGGGTTTAGGTCTAGCGGAGTGGGTTTGGGTCTAGCGGAGTGGGTTTGGGACTAGCGGAGTGGGTTTTGGTCTAGCGCAGTGGGTTTGGGTCTAGCGGAGAGTGTTTGGGTCTATCGGAGTGGGTTTGGGTCTAGCGGAGTGGGTTTGGGTCTAGTGGAGTGGGTTTGGGTCTTGCGGAGTGGGTTTGGGTCTAGCGAAGTGGGTTTGGGTCTAGCGAAGTGGGTTTGGGCCTAGCGGAGTGGGTTAGGGTTTGGGTCTAGCGGAGTGGGTTTGGGTCTAGTGGAGTGGGTTTGGGTCTGGCGGAGTGGGTTTAGCTCTAGCAGAGTGGGAGTGTGGGTCTAGCAGAGTGGGTTTGGGTCTAGCGGAGTGGGTTTGGTTCTAGCGGAGTGGGTTTGGGTCTAGGGGAGTGTTTTTGGGTCTAGCGGAGTGGGTTTGGGTTTGGGACTAGCGGAGTGGGTTTGTGTTTGTGTCGAGCGGAGTGGGTGTGGGTCTAGCAGAGTGGGTTTGGGTCGAGCAGAGTGGGGTTGGGTCTAGCGGAATGGGTTTGGGTCTAGCGGAGTGGGTTTGGGTCTAGCGGAGTGGGTTTGGGTCTAGCGGAGTGGGTTTGGGTCTAGTGGAGTGGGTTTGGGTCCAGCGGAGTGGGATTGGGTCTAGCGGAGAAGGTTTGTGTCTAGCGGAGTGGGAGTGTGGGTCTAGCGGAGTGGGTTTGGGTCTAGCGGAGTGGGTTTGGGTCTAGCGGAGTGGGTTTGGGTCTAGCGGAGTTGGTTTGGGTCTAGCGGAGTGGGTTTGGATTTGGGTCTAGCGGAGTGGGTGTGGGTCTAGCGGAGTGGGTTTGGGTCCAGCGGAGTGGGTTTGGGTTTGGGTCTGGTGGAGTGGGTTTGGGTCTCGCGGAGTGGGTTTGGCCCTAGCGGAGTGGGTTTGGCCCTAGCGGAGTGGGTTTGGATCTAGCGGAGTGGGTTTGGGTCTAGCGGAGTGGATTTGGGTCTAGCGGAGTGCGTTTGGGTCTCGCGGGGTGTGTTTGGGTCTAGCGGAGTGGGTTTGGGTCTAGCTGAGTGGGTTTGGGTCTAGCGGAGTGGGTTTGGGTCTAGCGGAGTGGGTTTCGGTCTAGCGGAGAGGGTTTGGGTCGAGCGGAGTGGGTTTTGGTCTAGCGGAGTGGGTTTGGGTCTAGCGGAGAGGGTTTGGGTCTACCGGAGTGGGTTTGGGTCTGGCGGAGTGGGTTTGGGTCTAGTGGAGTGGGTTTCAGTCTAGCGGAGTGGGTTTGGGTCTAGCGAAGTGGGTTTGGGTCTAACGGAGTGGGTTTGGGTTTAGCAGAGTGGGTTTGGGTTTGGGTCTAGCGGAGTGGGTTTGGGTTTGTGTCTAGCAGAGTGGGTTTGGGTCTAGCAGAGTGGGTTTGGGTCTAGCGGAGTGGGTGTGGGTCTAGCGCAGTAGGTTTGGGTCTAGTGGAGTGGGTTTGGGTCCAGCGGAGTGGGTTTGGGTCTTGCTGAGTGGGTTTTGGTCTAGCGGAGTGGGTTTGGGTCTAGCGGAGTGGGTTTGGGTCTAGCGGAGTGGGTTCGGGTTTGGGTCTAGCGGAGTGGGTATGGGTCTAGTGGAGTGGGTTTGGGTCTAACGGAGTGGGTTTGGGTCTAGCAGAGTGGGTTTGGGTCTAGCGGAGTGGGTTTGAGTCAAGCGGAGTGGGTTTCCGTCTAGCTGAGTGGGTTTGGGTCTAGCAGAGTGGGTTTCGGTCTAGCGGAGTGGGTTTGGGTCTAGCGGAGTGAGTTCGGGTCTAGCGGAGTGGGTTTGTTTCTAGCGGAGTGGGTTTGGGTGTAGCGGAGTGGGTTTGTGTCTAGGGGATTGGGTTTGGGTCTAGCGGAGTGGGTTTGGGTCTAGCGGAGTGGGTTTGTTTCTAGCGGAGTGGGTTTGGGTCTAGCGGAGTGGGTTTGGGTCTAGCAGAGTGGGTTTGGGTCTAGCGGAGTGGGTTTCGGTCTAGCGGAGTGGGTTTGGGTCTAGCGGATTGGGTTTGTGTCTAGCGGAGTGGGTTTGGGTCTAGCGGAGTGGGTTTGGGTCCAGCGGAGTGGGTTTGGGTTTGGGTCTAGCGGAGTGGGTTTGGGTCTAGCGGAGTAGATTTGGGTCTAGCGGAGTGGGTTTCGGCCTAGCGGAGTGGGTTTGAATCTAGCGGAGTGGGTTTGGGTCTAGCGGAGTGGGTTTGGGTCTAGCGGAGTGGGTTTGGGTCTAGCGGAGTGGGCTTGGGTCTAGCGGAGTGGGTTTGGGTCTAGCGCAGTGGGTTTGGGTCTAGCGGAGTGGGTTTGCATCTAGCGGAGTGGGTTTGGGTCTAGCGGAGTGGGTTTGGGTCTAGCGGAGTGGTTTTGGGTCTAGCGGAGTGGGTTTGGGTCTAGCGGAGTGGGTTTGGGTCTAGCGGAGTGGGTTTGGGTCTAGCGGAGTGGGTTTGGGACTAGCGGAGTGGGTTTTGGTCTAGCGCAGTGGGTTTGGGTCTAGCGGAGAGTGTTTGGGTCTATCGGAGTGGGTTTGGGTCTAGCGGAGTGGGTTTGGGTCTAGTGGAGTGGGTTTGGGTCTTGCGGAGTGGGTTTGGGTCTAGCGAAGTGGGTTTGGGTCTAGCGGAGTGGGTTTGGGTCTCGCGGAGTGGGTTTGGGTCGAGCAGAGTGGGTTTGGGTCTGGCGGAGTGAGTTTTGGTCTAGCGGAGTGGGTTTGGGTCTAGCGGATTTGGTTTGGGTCTAGCGCAGTGGGTTTGGGTCTAGCGGAGTGGTTTTGGGTCTAGCGGAGTGGGTTTGGGTTGAGCGGAGTGGGTTTGGGTCTAGCAGAGTGGGTTTGGGTCTAGCGGAGTGGGTTTGGGTCTAGCGGAGTGGGTTTGGGTCTAGCGGAGTGGGTTTGGGTCTAGCGGAGACGGTTTGGGTCTAGCGCAGTGGGTTTGGGTCTAGCGGAGTGGGTTTGGGTCCAGCGGAGAGGGTTTGGGTCTAGCTGAGTGGGTTTTGGTCTAGCGGAGTGGGTTTGGGTCTAGCGGAGTGGGTTTGGGTCTAGCGGAGTGGGTTAGGGTTTGGGTCTGGCGGAGTGGGTTTGGGTCTAGTGTAGTGGGTTTGGGTCTAACGGAGTGGGTTTGGGTCTAGCGGAATGGGTTTCCATCCAGCGGAGTGGGTTTGGGTCTAGCAGAGTGGGTTTGGGTCTAGCGGATTGGGTTTGGGTCTAGCGGAGTGGGTTTCGGTCTAGCGGAGTGGGTTTGGGTCTAGCGGAGTGGGTTTGGGTCTAGCGGAGTGGGTTTCCATCTAGCGGAGTGGGTTTGGGTCTGGCAGAGTGGGTTTGGGTCTAGCGGAGTGGGTTTGGGTCTAGCGGAGTGGGTTTCCATCTAGCGGAGTGGGTTTGGGTCTAGCAGAGTGGGTTTGGGTCTAGCGGATTGGGTTTGGGTCTAGCGGAGTGAGTTTGGGTCTAGCGGAGTGGGTTTGTTTCTAGCGGAGAGGGTTTGGGTCTAGCGGAGTGGGTTTGGGTTTAGCGGAGTGGGTTTGGGTCTAGCGGAGTGGGTTTGGGTCTAGCGGAGTGGGTTTGGGTCTAGCGGAGTGGGTTTGGGTCTAGCGGAGTGGGTTTGGGTCTAGCGGAGTGGGTTTGGGTCTAGCGGAGTGGGTTTTGGTCTAGCGGAGTGGGTTTGAGTCTAGCAGAGAGGGTTTCGGTCTAGCGGAGTGGGTTTGGGTGTAGCGGCGCGGGTTTGGGTCTAGCGAAGTGGGTTTGGGTCCAGCGGAGTGGGTTTGGGTCCAGCGGAGTGGGTTTGGGTTTGTGTCTGGCGGAGTGGGTTTGGGTCTAGCGGAGTGGGTTTGGGTCTAGCGGAGTGGGTTTGGGTCTAGCGGAGTGGGTTTTGGTCTAGCGGAGTGGGTTTTGGTCCAGCGGAGTGGGTTTGAGTCTAGCAGAGAGGGTTTCGGTCTAGCGGAGTGGGTTAGGGTGTAGCGGCGCGGGTTTGGGTCTAGCGAAGTGGGTTTGGGTCCAGCGGAGTGGGTTTGAGTCCAGCGGAGTGGGTTTGGGTTTGGGTCCAGCGGAGTGGGTTTGGGTTTGTGTCTGGCGGAGTGGGTTTGGGTCTAGCGGAGTGGGTTTGGGTCTAGCGGAGTGGGTTTGGGTCTAGCAGAGTGGGTTTTGGTCTAGCGGAGTGGGTTTGAGTCTAGCAAAGAGGGTTTCGGTCTAGCGGAGTGGGTTTGGGTCTAGCGGAGTGGGTTTGGGTCTAGCGAAGTGGGTTTGGGTCCAGCGGAGTGGGTTTGGGTCCAGCGCAGTGGGGTTGGGTTTGGGTCCAGCGGAGTGGGTTTGGGTTTGTGTCTGGCGGAGTGGGTTTGGGTCTAGCAGAGTGGGTTTGGGTCTGGCGGAGTGGGTTTGTGCCTAGCGGAGTGGGTTAGGATCTAGCGGAGTGGGTTTGGGTCTAGCGGAGTGGGTTGGGGTCTAGCGGAGTGGGTTTGGGTCTAGCGGAGTGGGTTTGGGTCTAGCGGAGTGGTTTGGGGTCTAGCGGTGTGGGTTTGGGTCTAGCGGAGTGGGTTTGGGTCTAGCGGAGTGGATTTGGGTCTAGCGGAGTGGGTTTGTGTCTAGCGGAGTGGGTTTTGGTCTAGCGCAGTGGGTTTGGGTCTAGCGGAGAGTGTTTGGGTCTAGCGGAGTGGGTTTGGGTCTAGCGGAGTGGGTTTGGGTTTGGGTCTAGCGGAGTGGGTTTGGGTTTGTGTCTAGCGGAGTGGGTTTGGGTCTAGCGGAGTGGGTTTCGGTCTAGCGGAGTGGGTTTCGTTCTAGCGGACTGGGTTTGGGTCTAGCGAAGTGGGTTTGGGCTTAGCGGAGTGGGTTTGGGTCTAGCGGAGTGGGTTTGGGTCTAGCGGAGTGGGTTTGGGTCTAGCGGAGTGGCTTTGCGTCTAGCGGAGACGGTTTGGGTCTAGCGGAGTGGGTTTGGGTCTAGCGGAGTGGGTTCGGGTTTGGGTCTAGCGGAGTGGGTATGGGTCTAGTGGAGTGGGTTTGGGTCTAACGGAGTGGGTTTGGGTCTAGCAGAGTGGGTTTGGGTCTAGCGGAGTGGGTTTGAGTCAAGCGGAGTGGGTTTCCGTCTAGCTGAGTGGGTTTGGGTCTAGCAGAGTGGGTTTCGGTCTAGCGGAGTGGGTTTGGGTCTAGCGGAGTGAGTTCGGGTCTAGCGGAGTGGGTTTGTTTCTAGCGGAGTGGGTTTGGGTGTAGCGGAGTGGGTTTGTGTCTAGGGGATTGGGTTTGGGTCTAGCGGAGTGGGTTTGGGTCTAGCGGAGTGGGTTTGTTTCTAGCGGAGTGGGTTTGGGTCTAGCGGAGTGGGTTTGGGTCTAGCAGAGTGGGTTTGGGTCTAGCGGAGTGGGTTTCGGTCTAGCGGAGTGGGTTTGGGTCTAGCGGATTGGGTTTGTGTCTAGCGGAGTGGGTTTGGGTCTAGCGGAGTGGGTTTGGGTCCAGCGGAGTGGGTTTGGGTTTGGGTCTAGCGGAGTGGGTTTGGGTCTAGCGGAGTAGATTTGGGTCTAGCGGAGTGGGTCTCGGCCTAGCGGAGTGGGTTTGAATCTAGCGGAGTGGGTTTGGGTCTAGCGGAGTGGGTTTGGGTCTAGCGGAGTGGGTTTGGGTCTAGCGGAGTGGGCTTGGGTCTAGCGGAGTGGGTTTGGGTCTAGCGCAGTGGGTTTGGGTCTAGCGGAGTGGGTTTGCATCTAGCGGAGTGGGTTTGGGTCTAGCGGAGTGGGTTTGGGTCTAGCGGAGTGGTTTTGGGTCTAGCGGAGTGGGTTTGGGTCTAGCGGAGTGGGTTTGGGTCTAGCGGAGTGGGTTTGGGTCTAGCGGAGTGGGTTTGGGACTAGCGGAGTGGGTTTTGGTCTAGCGCAGTGGGTTTGGGTCTAGCGGAGAGTGTTTGGGTCTATCGGAGTGGGTTTGGGTCTAGCGGAGTGGGTTTGGGTCTAGTGGAGTGGGTTTGGGTCTTGCGGAGTGGGTTTGGGTCTAGCGAAGTGGGTTTGGGTCTAGCGGAGTGGGTTTGGGTCTCGCGGAGTGGGTTTGGGTCGAGCGGAGTGGGTTTGGGTCTGGCGGAGTGAGTTTTGGTCTAGCGGAGTGGGTTTGGGTCTAGCGGATTTGGTTTGGGTCTAGCGCAGTGGGTTTGGGTCTAGCGGAGTGGTTTTGGGTCTAGCGGAGTGGGTTTGGGTTGAGCGGAGTGGGTTTGGGTCTAGCAGAGTGGGTTTGGGTCTAGCGGAGTGGGTTTGGGTCTAGCGGAGTGGGTTTGGGTCTAGCGGAGTGGGTTTGGGTCTAGCGGAGACGGTTTGGGTCTAGCGCAGTGGGTTTGGGTCTAGCGGAGTGGGTTTGGGTCCAGCGGAGAGGGTTTGGGTCTAGCTGAGTGGGTTTTGGTCTAGCGGAGTGGGTTTGGGTCTAGCGGAGTGGGTTTGGGTCTAGCGGAGTGGGTTAGGGTTTGGGTCTGGCGGAGTGGGTTTGGGTCTAGTGTAGTGGGTTTGGGTCTAACGGAGTGGGTTTGGGTCTAGCGGAGTGGGTTTCCATCCAGCGGAGTGGGTTTGGGTCTAGCAGAGTGGGTTTGGGTCTAGCGGATTGGGTTTGGGTCTAGCGGAGTGGGTTTCGGTCTAGCGGAGTGGGTTTGGGTCTAGCGGAGTGGGTTTGGGTCTAGCGGAGTGGGTTTCCATCTAGCGGAGTGGGTTTGGGTCTGGCAGAGTGGGTTTGGGTCTAGCGGAGTGGGTTTGGGTCTAGCGGAGTGGGTTTCCATCTAGCGGAGTGGGTTTGGGTCTAGCAGAGTGGGTTTGGGTCTAGCGGATTGGGTTTGGGTCTAGCGGAGTGAGTTTGGGTCTAGCGGAGTGGGTTTGTTTCTAGCGGAGAGGGTTTGGGTCTAGCGGAGTGGGTTTGGGTTTAGCGGAGTGGGTTTGGGTCTAGCGGAGTGGGTTTGGGTCTAGCGGAGTGGGTTTGGGTCTAGCGGAGTGGGTTTGGGTCTAGCGGAGTGGGTTTGGGTTTAGCGGAGTGGGTTTGGGTCTAGCGGAGTGGGTTTGGGTCTAGCGGAGTGGGTTTGGGTTTAGCGGAGTGGGTTTGGGTCTAGCGGAGTGGGTTTGGGTCTAGCGGAGTGGGTTTGGGTCTAGCGGAGTGGGTTTGGGTCTAGCGGAGTGGGTTTGGGTCTAGCGGAGTGGGTTTGGGTCTAGCGGAGTGGGTTTTGGTCTAGCGGAGTGGGTTTGAGTCTAGCAGAGAGGGTTTCGGTCTAGCGGAGTGGGTTTGGGTGTAGCGGCGCGGGTTTGGGTCTAGCGAAGTGGGTTTGGGTCCAGCGGAGTGGGTTTGGGTCCAGCAGAGTGGGTTTGGGTTTGTGTCTGGCGGAGTGGGTTTGGGTCTAGCGGAGTGGGTTTGGGTCTAGCGGAGTGGGTTTGGGTCTAGCGGAGTGGGTTTTGGTCTAGCGGAGTGGGTTTTGGTCCAGCGGAGTGGGTTTGAGTCTAGCAGAGAGGGTTTCGGTCTAGCGGAGTGGGTTTGGGTGTAGCGGCGCGGGTTTGGGTCTAGCGAAGTGGGTTTGGGTCCAGCGGAGTGGGTTTGAGTCCAGCGGAGTGGGTTTGGGTTTGGGTCCAGCGGAGTGGGTTTGGGTTTGTGTCTGGCGGAGTGGGTTTGGGTCTAGCGGAGTGGGTTTGGGTCTAGCGGAGTGGGTTTGGGTCTAGCAGAGTGGGTTTTGGTCTAGCGGAGTGGGTTTGAGTCTAGCAAAGAGGGTTTCGGTCTAGCGGAGTGGGTTTGGGTCTAGCGGAGTGGGTTTGGGTCTAGCGAAGTGGGTTTGGGTCCAGCGGAGTGGGTTTGGGTCCAGCGCAGTGGGGTTGGGTTTGGGTCCAGCGGAGTGGGTTTGGGTTTGTGTCTGGCGGAGTGGGTTTGGGTCTAGCAGAGTGGGTTTGGGTCTGGCGGAGTGGGTTTGTGCCTAGCGGAGTGGGTTAGGATCTAGCGGAGTGGGTTTGGGTCTAGCGGAGTGGGTTGGGGTCTAGCGGAGTGGGTTTGGGTCTAGCGGAGTGGGTTTGGGTCTAGCGGAGTGGTTTGGGGTCTAGCGGTGTGGGTTTGGGTCTAGCGGAGTGGGTTTGGGTCTAGCGGAGTGG
Organism: Raja brachyura; assembly: GCA_963514005.1. Next base: position 57,139 of record CAUPSL010001595.1, on the reverse strand, counting down.
ATTTGGGTCTAGCGGAGTGGGTTTGTGTCTAGCGGAGTGGGTTTTGGTCTAGCGCAGTGGGTTTGGGTCTAGCGGAGAGTGTTTGGGTCTAGCGGAGTGGGTTTGGGTCTAGCGGAGTGGGTTTGGGTTTGGGTCTAGCGGAGTGGGTTTGGGTTTGTGTCTAGCGGAGTGGGTTTGGGTCCAGCGGAGAGGGTTTGAGTCTAGCTGAGTGGGTTTCGGTCTAGCGGAGTGGGTTTGGGTCTAGAGGAGTGGGTTTGGGTCTAGCGGATTGGGTTTGGGTCTAGCGGAGTGGGTTTGGGTCTAGCGGAGTGGTTTTGGGTCTAGCGGAGTGCGTTTGGGTCTAGCGGAGTGGGTTTCGGTCTAGCGGAGTGGGTTTCGGTCTAGCGGAGTGGGTTTGGGTCTAGCGGAGTGGGTTTGGGTCTAGCGGAGTGGGTTTGGGTCTAGCGGAGTGGGTTTGGGTCTAGCGGAGTGGGTTTGTGTCTAGCGGAGACGGTTTGGGTCTAGCGGAGTGGGTTTGTGTCTAGCGGGGTGGGTTTGGGTCTAGTGGAGTGTGTTTGGGTCTAGCGGAGTGGGTTTGGGTCTAGCGAAGTGGGTTTGGGTCTAGCGGAGTGGGTTTGGGTCTATCGGAGTGGGTTTGTGTTTGTGTCTAGCGGAGTGGGTTTCGGTTTGTGTTTAGCGGAGTGGGTTTGGGTCTAGCAGCGTGGGTTTGGGTCTAGCGGAGTGGGTTTGTGTCCAGCGGAGTGGGTTTGTGTCTAGCGGAGTGGGTGTGGGTCTAGCGCAGTAGGTTTGGGTCTAGCGGAGTGGGTTTGGGTCCAGCGGAGAGGGTTTGAGTCTAGCTGAGTGGGTTTTGGTCTAGCGGAGTGGGTTTGGGTCTAGCGGAGTGGGCTTGGGTCTAGCGGATTGGGTTTGGGTCTAGCGGAGTGGGTTTGGGTCTAGCGGAGTGGTTTTGGGTCTAGCGGAGTGCGTTTGGGTCTAGCGGAGTGGGTTTCGGGCTAGCGGAGTTGGTTTGGGTCTAGCGGAGTGGGTTTGGGTCTAGCGGAGTGGGTTTGGGTCTAGCGGAGTGGGTTTGGGTCTAGCGGAGTGGGTTTTGGTCCAGCGGAGTGGGTTTGAGTCTAGCAGAGAGGGTTTCGGTCTAGCGGAGTGGGTTTGGGTGTAGCGGCGCGGGTTTGGGTCAAACGGAGTGGGTTTGGGTCTAGCGGAGTGGGTTTGGGTCTAGCGAAGTGGGTTTGGGTCTAGCGGAGTGGGTTTGGGTCTAGCGGAGTGGGTTTGGGTTTGGGTCCAGCGGAGTGGGTTTGGGTTTGTGTCTGGCGGAGTGGGTTTGGGTCTAGCAGAGTGGGTTTGGGTCTGGCGGAGTGGGTTTGTGCCTAGCGGAGTGGGTTAGGATCTAGCGGAGTGGGTTTGGGTCTAGCGGAGTGGGTTTGGGTCTAGCGGAGTGGGTTTGGGTCTAGCGGAGTGGGTTTGGGTCTAGCGGAGTGGGTTTGGGTCTAGCGGAGTGGGTTTAGGTCTAGCGAAGTGGGTTTGGGTCTAGCGGAGTGGGTTTGGGTCTGGCGGAGTGGGTTTGGGTTTGGGTCTAGCGGAGTGGGTTTGGGTTTGTGTCTAGCGGAGTGGGTTTGGGTCTAGCGGAGTGGGTTTCGGTCTAGCGGAGTGGGTCTCGTTCTAGCGGAGTGGGTTTGGGTCTAGCGGAGTGGGTTTGGGCTTAGCGGAGTGGGTTTGGGTCTAGCGGAGTGGGTTTGGGTCTAGCGGAGTGGGTTTGGGTCTAGCGGAGTGGGTTTGCGTCTAGCGGAGACGGTTTGGGTCTAGCGGAGTGGGTTTGTGTCTAGCGGGGTGGGTTTGGGTCTAGTGGAGTGGGTTTGGGTCTAGCGGAGTGGGTTTGGGTCTAGCGAAGTGGGTTTGGGTCTAGCGGAGTGGGTTTGGGTCTATCGGAGTGGGTTTGGGTTTGTGTCTAGCGGAGTGGGTTTCGGTTTGTGTTTAGCGGAGTGGGTTTGGGTCTAGCAGCGTGGGTTTGGGTCTAGCGGAGTGGGTTTGGGTCTAGCGGAGTGGGTTTGTGTCTAGCGGAGTGGGTGTGGGTCTAGCGCAGTGGGTTTGGGTCTAGCGGAGTGGGTTTGGGTCCAGCAGAGAGGGTTTGAGTCTAGCTGAGTGGGTTTTGGTCTAGCGGAGTGGGTTTGGGTCTAGCGGAGTGGGTTTGGGTCTAGCGGATTGGGTTTGGGTCTAGCGGAGTATGTTTGGGTCTAGCGGAGTGGTTTTGGGTCTAGCGGAGTGGGTTTGGGTCTAGCGGAGTGGGTTTGGGTCTAGCGGGGTGGGTTTGGGTCTAGTGGAGTGGGTTTGGGTCTAGCGGAGTGGGTTTGGGTCTAGCGAAGTGGGTTTGGGTCTAGCGGAGTGGGTTTGGGTCTATCGGAGTGGGTTTGGGTTTGTGTCTAGCGGAGTGGGTTTCGGTTTGTGTTTAGCGGAGTGGGTTTGGGTCTAGCAGCGTGGGTTTGGGTCTAGCGGAGTGGGTTTGGGTCTAGCGGAGTGGGTTTGTGTCTAGCGGAGTGGGTGTGGGTCTAGCGCAGTGGGTTTGGGTCTAGCGGAGTGGGTTTGGGTCCAGCAGAGAGGGTTTGAGTCTAGCTGAGTGGGTTTTGGTCTAGCGGAGTGGGTTTGGGTCTAGCGGAGTGGGTTTGGGTCTAGCGGATTGGGTTTGGGTCTAGCGGAGTATGTTTGGGTCTAGCGGAGTGGTTTTGGGTCTAGCGGAGTGGGTTTGGGTCTAGCGGAGTGGGTTTGGGTCTAGCGGAGTGGGTTTGGGTCTAGAGGAGTGGGTTTGGGTCTAGCGGAGTGGGTTTTGGTCTAGCGGAGTGGGTTTGGGTCTAGCGGAGTGGGTTTGGGTTTAGCGGAGTGGGTTTGTGTCTGGCGGATCGGGTTTGGATCTAGCGGAGTGGGTTTGGGTCTAGCGGAGTGGCTTGGGGTCTAGCGGAGTGGGTTTGGGTCTAGCGGAGTGGGTTTGGGTCTAGCGGAGTGAATTTGGGTCTAGCGGAGTGGGTTTGGGTCTAGCGGAGTGGTTTTAGGTCTAGCGGAGTGGGTTTGGGTCTAGCGGAGTGGATTTGGGTCTAACGGAGTGGGTTTGTGTCTAGCGGAGTGGTTTTAGGTCTAGCGGAGTGGGTTTGGGTCTAGCGGAGTGGGTTTGGGTCTTGCGGAGTGGGTTTGGGTCTAGAGGAGTGGGTTTGGGTCTAGCGGAGTGGGTTTGGGTCTTGCGGAGTGGGTTTGGGTCTAGAGGAGTGGGTTTGGGTCTAGCGGAGTGGGTTTTGGTCTAGCGGAGTGGGTTTGGGTCTAGCGGAGAGGGTTTGGGTCTAGCGGAGTGGGTTTGGGTCTAGCGGAGTGGGTTTGGGTCTAGTGGAGTGGGTTTCAGTCTAGCGGAGTGGGTTTGGGTCTAGCGAAGTGGGTTTGGGTCTAACGGAGTGGGTTTGGGTCTAGCAGAGTGGGTTTGGGTTTGGGTCTAGCGGAGTGGGTTTGGGTTTGTGTCTAGCAGAGTGGGTTTGGGTCTAGCAGAGTGGGTTTGGGTCTAGCGGAGTGGGTTTGGGTCTAGCGGAGTGGGTTTGGGTCTAGCGGAGTGGGTGTGGGTCTAGCGCAGTAGGTTTGGGTCTAGCGGAGTGGGTTTGGGTCCAGCGGAGTGGGTTTGGGTCTTGCTGAGTGGGTTTTGGTCTAGCGGAGTGGGTTTGGGTCTAGCGGAGTGGGTTTGGGTCTAGCGGAGTGGGTTAGGGTTTGGGTCTAGCGGAGTGGGTATGGGTCTAGTGTGGTGGGTTTGGGTCTAACGGAGTGGGTTTGGGTCTAGCAGAGTGGGTTTGGGTTTGGGTCTAGCGGAGTGGGTTTGGGTTTGTGTCTAGCAGAGTGGGTTTGGGTCTAGCAGAGTGGGTTTGGGTCAAGCGGAGTGGGTTTCCGTCTAGCTGAGTGGGTTTTGGTCTAGCAGAGTGGGTTTGGGTCTAGCGGAGTGGGTTTGGGTCCAGCGGAGTGAGTTTGGGTCTAGCGGAGTGGGTTTGTTTCTAGCGGAGTGAGTTTGGGTCTAGCGGAGTGGGTTTGTTTCTAGCGGATTGGGTTTGGGTCTAGCGGAGTGGGTTTGGGTCTAGGGGATTGGGTTTGGGTCTAGCGGAGTGGGTTTTGGTCTAGCGGAGTGGGTTTGTTTCTAGCGGAGTGGGTTTGGGTCTAGCGGAGTGGGTTTGGGTCTAGCAGAGTGGGTTTGGGTCTAGCGGAGTGGGTTTCGGTCTAGCGGAGTGGGTTTGGGTCTAGCGGATTGGGTTTGGGTCTAGCGGAGTGGGTTTGGGTCTAGCGGAGTGGGTTTGGGTCTAGCGGAGTGGGTTTGGGTTTGGGTCTAGCGGAGTGGGTTTGGGTCTAGCGGAGTAGATTTGGGTCTAGCGGAGTGGGTTTGGGCCTAGCGGAGTGGGTTTGAATCTAGCGGAGTGGGTTTGGGTCTAGCGGAGTGGGTTTGGGTCTAGCGGAGTGGGTTTGGGTCTAGCGGAGTGGGTTTGGGTCTAGCGGAGTGGGTTTGGGTCGAGCGGAGTGGGTTTGGGTCTAGCGGAGTGGGTTTGCATCTAGCGGAGTGGGTTTGGGTCTAGCGAAGTGGGTTTGGGTCTAGCGGAGTGGTTTTTGGTCTAGCGGAGTGGGTTTGGGTCTAGCGGAGTGGGTTTGGGTCTAGCGGAGTGGGTTTGGGTCTAGCGGAGTGGGTTTGGGACTAGCGGAGTGGGTTTTGGTCTAGCGCAGTGGGTTTGGGTCTAGCGGAGAGTGTTTGCGTCTATCGGAGTGGGTTTGGGTCTAGCGGAGAGGGTTTGGGTCTAGTGGAGTGGGTTTTGCTCTAGCGGAGTGGGTTTTGGTCTAGCGAAGTGGGTTTGGGTCTAGCGGAGTGGGTTTGGGTCTAGCGGAGTGGGTTTGGGTTTGGGTCTAGCGGAGTGGGTTTGGGTTTGTGTCTAGCGGAGTGGGTTTGGGTCTAGCAGAGTGGGTTTGGGTCTAGCGGAGTGGGTTTTGGTCTAGCGGAGTGGGTTTCGTTCTAGCGGAGTGGGTTTCGGTCTAGCGGAGTGGGTTTGGGCTTAGCGGAGTGGGTTTGAATCTAGCGGAGTGGGTTTGGGTCTAGCGGAGTGGGTTTGGGTCTAGCGGTGTGGGTTTGGGTCTAGCGGAGTGGGTTTGGGTCTAGCGGAGTGGGTTTGGGTCTAGCGGAGTGGGTTTGTGTCTCGCGGAGTCGGTTTGGGTCGAGCGGAGTGGGTTTGGGTCTGGCGGAGTGGGTTTTGGTCTAGCGGAGTTGGTTTGGGTCTAGCGGATTTGGTTTGGGTCAAGCGGAGTGGGTTTGGGTCTAGCGGAGTGGTTTTGGGTCTAGCGGAGTGGGTTTGGGTTGAGCGGAGTGGGTTTGGGTCTAGCAGAGTGGGTTTGGGTCTAGCGGAGTGGGTTTGGGTCTAGCGGAGTGGGTTTGGGTCTAGCGGAGTGGGTTTGGGTCTAGCAGAGGCGGTTTGGGTCTAGCGGAGTGGGTTTGTGTCTAGAGGGGTGGGTTTGGGTCTAGTGGAGTGGGTTTGGGTCTAGCGGAGTGCGTTTGGTTCTAGCGAAGTGGGTTTGGGTCTAGCGGAGTGGGTTTGGGTCTAGCGGAGTGGCTTTGGGTTTGTGTCTAGCGGAGTGGGTTTCGGTTTGTGTTTAGCGGAGTGGGTTTGGGTCTAGCAGAGTGGGTTTGGGTCTAGCGGAGTGGGTTTGGGTCTTGCGGAGTGGGTTTGGGTCTAGCGGAGTGGGTGTGGGTCTAGCGCAGTGGGTTTGGGTCTAGCGGAGTGGGTTTGGGTCCAGCGGAGAGGGTTTGGGTCTAGCTGAGTGGGTTTTGGTCTAGCGGAGTGGGTTTGGGTCTAGCGGAGTGGGTTTGGGTCTAGCGGAGTGGGTTAGGGTTTGGGTCTAGCGGAGTGGCTTTGGGTCTAGTGGAGTGGGTTTGGGTCTAACGGAGTGGGTTTGGGTCTGGCAGAGTGGGTTTGGGTCTAGCGGAGTGGGTTTGGGTCACGCGGAGTGGGTTTCCATCTAGCGGAGTGTGTTTGGGTCTAGCAGAGTGGGTTTGGGTCTAGCGGATTGGGTTTGGGTCTAGCGGAGTGAGTTTGGGTCTAGCGGAGTGGGTTTGTTTCTAGCGGAGAGGGTTTGGGTCTAGCGGAGTGGGTTTGCGTCTAGCGGATTCGGTTTCGGTCTAGCGGAGTGGGTTTGGGTCTAGCTGAATGGGTTTGGGTCTAGCGGAGTGGGTTTGGGTCTAGCGGAGTGGGTTTGGCTCTAGCGGAATGGGTTTGGGTCTAGCGGATTGGGTTTGGGTCTGGCGGAGTGGGTTTGTGTCTAGCGGAGTGGGTTTGGGTCTAGCGGTTTGGGTTTGGGTCTAGCAGAGTGGGTTTGGATTTGGGACTAGCGGAGTAGGTTTGGGTCTAGCGGAGTGGGTTTGGGTCCAGCGGAGTGAGTTTGGGTTTGGGTCTAGCGGAGTGGGTTTGGGTCTAGCGGAGTGGATTTGGGTCTATCGGAGTGGGTTTGGGCCTAGCGGAGTGGGTTTGGATATAGCGGAGTGGGTTTGGGTCTAGCGGAGTGGGTTTGGGTCTAGCGGTGTGGGTTTGGGTCTAGCGGAGTGGGTTTCGGTCTAGCGGAGTGGGTTTGGGTCTCGCGGAATGGGTTTGGGTCTAGCGGAGTGGGTTTGGGTCTAGCGGAGTGGGTTTGGGTCTAGCGGAGTGGGTTTCGGTCTAGCGGAGTGGGTTTCGTTCTAGCGGAGTGGGTTTGGGTCTAGCGGAGTGGGTTTGGGCTTAGCGGAGTGGGTTTGGGTCTAGCGGAGTGGGTTTGGGTCTAGCGGAGTGGGTTTGGGTCTAGCGGAGTGGGTTTGCGTCTAGCGGAGACGGTTTGGGTCTAGCGGAGTGGGTTTGTGTCTAGAGGGGTGGGTTTGGGTCTAGTGGAGTGGGTCTGGGTCTAGCGGAGTGGGTTTGGGTCTAGCGAAGTGGGTTTGGGTCTAGCGGAGTGGGTTTGGGTCTAGCGGAGTGGGTTTGGGTTTGTGTCTAGCGGAGTGGGTTTCGGTTTGTGTTTAGCGGAGTGGGTTTGGGTCTAGCAGAGTGGGTTTGGGTCTAGCGAAGTGGGTTTGGGTCTAGCGGAGTGGGTTTGGGTCTAGCGGAGTGGGTTTGGGTTTGGGTCCAGCGGAGTGGGTTTGGGTTTGTGTCTGGCGGAGTGGGTTTGGGTCTAGCAGAGTGGGTTTGGGTCTGGCGGAGTGGGTTTGTGCCTAGCGGAGTGGGTTAGGATCTAGCGGAGTGGGTTTGGGTCTAGCGGAGTGGGTTTGGGTCTAGCGGAGTGGGTTTGGGTCTAGCGGAGTGGGTTTGGGTCTAGCGGAGTGGGTTTGGGTCTAGCGGAGTGGGTTTGGGTCTAGCGAAGTGGGTTTGGGTCTAGCGGAGTGGGTTTGGGTCTGGCGGAGTGGTTTGGGTTTGGGTCTAGCGGAGTGGGTTTGGGTTTGTGTCTAGCGGAGTGGGTTTGGGTCTAGCGGAGTGGGTTTCGGTCTAGCGGAGTGGGTTTCGTTCTAGCGGAGTGGGTTTGGGTCTAGCGGAGTGGGTTTGGGCTTAGGGGAGTGGGTTTGGGTCTAGCGGAGTGGGTTTGGGTCTAGCGGAGTGGGTTTGGGTCTAGCGGAGTGGGTTTGCGTCTAGCGGAGACGGTTTGGGTCTAGCGGAGTGGGTTTGTGTCTAGCGGGGTGGGTTTGGGTCTAGTGGAGTGGGTTTGGGTCTAGCGGAGTGGGTTTGGGTCTAGCGAAGTGGGTTTGGGTCTAACGGAGTGGGTTTGGGTCTATCGGAGTGGGTTTGGGTTTGTGTCTAGCGGAGTGGGTTTCGGTTTGTGTTTAGCGGAGTGGGTTTGGGTCTAGCAGCGTGGGTTTGGGTCTAGCGGAGTGGGTTTGGGTCTAGCGGAGTGGGTTTGTGTCTAGCGGACTGGGTGTGGGTCTAGCGCAGTGGGTTTGGGTCTAGCGGAGTGGGTTTGGGTCCAGCGGAGAGGGTTTGAGTCTAGCTGAGTGGGTTTTAGTCTAGCGGAGTGGGTTTGGGTCTAGCGGAGTGGGTTTGGGTCTAGCGGATTGGGTTTGGGTCTAGCGGAGTATGTTTGGGTCTAGCGGAGTGGTTTTGGGTCTAGCGGAGTGCGTTTAGGTCTAGCGGAGTGGGTTTGGGTCTAGCGGAGTGGATTTGGGTCTAGCGGAGTGGGTTTGGGTCTAGCGGAGTGGTTTTAGGTCTAGCGGAGTGGGTTTGGGTCTAGCGGAGTGGGTTTGGGTCTAGCGGAGTGGGTTTGGGTCTAGAGGAGTGGGTTTGGGTCTAGCGGAGTGGGTTTTCGTCTAGCGGAGTGGGTTTGGGTCTAGCGGAGTGGGTTTGGGTTTAGCGGAGTGGGTTTGTGTCTGGCGGATTGGGTTTGGATCTAGCGGAGTGGGTTTGGGTCTAGCGGAGTGGTTTGGGGTCTAGCGGAGTGGGTTTGGGTCTAGCGGAGTGGGTTTGGGTCTAGCGGAGTGAATTTGGGTCTAGCGGAGTGGGTTTGGGTCTAGCGGAGTGGTTTTAGGTCTAGCGGAGTGGGTTTGGGTCTAGCGGAGTGGATTTGGGTCTAGCGGAGTGGGTTTAGGTCTAGCGGAGTGGTTTTAGGTCTAGCGGAGTGGGTTTGGGTCTAGCGGAGTGGGTTTGGGTCTTGCGGAGTGCGTTTGGGTCTAGAGGAGTGGGTTTGGGTCTAGCGGAGTGGGTTTGGGTCTTGCTGAGTGGGTTTGGGTCTAGAGGAGTGGGTTTGGGTCTAGCGGAGTGGGTTTTGGTCTAGCGGAGTGGGTTTGGGTCTAGCGGAGAGGGTTTGGGTCTAGCGGAGTGGGTTTGGGTCTAGCGGAGTGGGTTTGGGTCTAGTGGAGTGGGTTTCAGTCTAGCGGAGTGGGTTTGGGTCTAGCGAAGTGGGTTTGGGTCTAACGGAGTGGGTTTGGGTCTAGCAGAGTGGGTTTGGGTTTGGGTCTAGCGGAGTGGGTTTGGGTTTGTGTCTAGCAGAGTGGGTTTGGGTCTAGCAGAGTGGGTTTGGGTCTAGCGGAGTGGGTTTGGGTCTAGCGGAGTGGGTTTGGGTCTAGCGGAGTGGGTGTGGGTCTAGCGCGGTAGGTTTGGGTCTAGCGGAGTGGGTTTGGGTCCAGCGGAGTGGGTTTGGGTCTTGCTGAGTGGGTTTTGGTCTAGCGGAGTGGGTTTGGGTCTAGCGGAGTGGGTTTGGGTCTAGCGGAGTGGGTTAGGGTTTGGGTCTAGCGGAGTGGGTATGGGTCTAGTGTGGTGGGTTTGGGTCTAACGGAGTGGGTTTGGGTCTAGCAGAGTGGGTTTGGGTCTAGCGGAGTGGGTTTGAGTCAAGCGGAGTGGGTTTCCGTCTAGCTGAGTGGGTTTGGGTCTAGCAGAGTGGGTTTGGGTCTAGCGGAGTGGGTTTGGGTCTAGCGGAGTGAGTTTGGGTCTAGCGGAGTGGGTTTGTTTCTAGCGGAGTGCGTTTGGGTCTAGCGGAGAGGGTTTGGCTCTAGTGGAGTGGGTTTCAGTCTAGCGGAGTGGGTTTGGGTCTAGCGAAGTGGGTTTGGGTCTAACGGAGTGGGTTTGGGTCTAGCAGAGTGGGTTTGGGTTTGGGTCTGGCGGAGTGGGTTTGGGTTTGTGTCTAGCAGAGTGGGTTTGGGTCTAGCAGAGTGGGTTTGGGTCAAGCGGAGTGGGTTTCCGTCTAGCTGAGTGGGTTTGGGTCTAGCAGAGTGGGTTTGGTTCTAGCGGAGTGGGTTTGGGTCTAGCGGAGTGAGTTTGGGTCTAGCGGAGTGGGTTTGTTTCTAGCGGAGTGAGTTTGGGTCTAGCGGAGTGGGTTTGTTTCTAGCGGATTGGGTTTGGGTCTAGCGGAGTGGGTTTGGGTCTAGGGGATTGGGTTTGGGTCTAGCGGAGTGGGTTTTGGTCTAGCGGAGTGGGTTTGTTTCTAGCGGAGTGGGTTTGGGTCTAGCGGAGTGGGTTTGGGTCTAGCAGAGTGGGTTTGGGTCTAGCGGAGTGGGTTTGGGTCTAGCGGAGTGGGTTTGGGTCTAGCGGATTGGGTTTGGGTCTAGCGGAGTGGGTTTGGGTCCAGCGGAGTGGGTTTGGGTCCAGCGGAGTGGGTTTGGGTTTGGGTCTAGCGGAGTGGGTTTGGGTCTAGCGGAGTAGATTTGGGTCTAGCGGAGTGGGTTTGGGCCTAGCGGAGTGGGTTTGAATCTAGCGGAGTGGGTTTGGGTCTAGCGGAGTGGGTTTGGGTCTAGCGGAGTGGGTTTGGGTCTAGCGGAGTGGGTTTGGGTCTAGCGGAGTGGGTTTGGGTCGAGCGGAGTGGGTTTGGGTCTAGCGGAGTGGGTTTGCATCTAGCGGAGTGGGTTTGGGTCTAGCGAAGTGGGTTTGGGTCTAGCGGAGTGGTTTTTGGTCTAGCGGAGTGGGTTTGGGTCTAGCGGAGTGGGTTTGGGTCTAGCGGAGTGGGTTTGGGTCTAGCGGAGTGGGTTTGGGACTAGCGGAGTGGGTTTTGGTCTAGCGCAGTGGGTTTCGGTCTAGCGGAGAGTGTTTGCGTCTATCGGAGTGGGTTTGGGTCTAGCGGAGAGGGTTTGGGTCTAGTGGAGTGGGTTTTGCTCTAGCGGAGTGGGTTTTGGTCTAGCGAAGTGGGTTTGGGTCTAGCGGAGTGGGTTTGGGTCTAGCGGAGTGGGTTTGGGTTTGGGTCTAGCGGAGTGGGTTTGGGTTTGTGTCTAGCGGAGTGGGTTTGGGTCTAGCAGAGTGGGTTTGGGTCTAGCGGAGTGGGTTTTGGTCTAGCGGAGTGGGTTTCGTTCTAGCGGAGTGGGTTTGGGTCTAGCGGAGTGGGTTTGGGCTTAGCGGAGTGGGTTTGAATTTAGCGGAGTGGGTTTGGGTCTAGCGCAGTGGGTTTGGGTCTAGCGGTGTGGGTTTGGGTCTAGCGGAGTGGGTTTGGGTCTAGCGGAGTGGGTTTGGGTCTAGCGGAGTGGGTTTGTGTCTCGCGGAGTCGGTTTGGGTCGAGCGGAGTGGGTTTGGGTCTGGCGGAGTGGGGTTTGGTCTAGCGGAGTGGGTTTGGGTCTAGCGGATTTGGTTTGGGTCTAGCGGAGTGGGTTTGGGTGTAGCGGAGTGGGTTTGGGTCTAGCGGAGTGGGTTTGGGTCTAGCGGAGTGGGTTTGGGTCTAGCAGAGGCGGTTTGGGTCTAGCGGAGTGGGTTTATGTCTAGAGGGGTGGGTTTGGGTCTAGTGGAGTGGGTTTGGGTCTAGCGGAGTGGGTTTGGTTCTAGCGAAGTGGGTTTGGGTCTAGCGGAGTGGGTTTGGGTCTAGCGGAGTGGCTTTGGGTTTGTGTCTAGCGGAGTGGGTTTCGGTTTGTGTTTAGCGGAGTGGGTTTGGGTCTAGCAGAGTGGGTTTTGGTCTAGCGGAGTGGGTTTGGGTCTTGCGGAGTGGGTTTGGGTCTAGCGGAGTGGGTGTGGGTCTAGCGCAGTGGGTTTGGGTCTGGCGGAGTGGGTTTGGGTCCAGCGGAGAGGGTTTGGGTCTAGCTGAGTGGGTTTTGGTCTAGCGGAGTGGGTTTGGGTCTGGCGGAGTGGGTTTGGGTCTAGCGGAGTGGGTTAGGGTTTGGGTCTAGCGGAGTGGCTTTGGGTCTAGTGGAGTGGGTTTGGGTCTAACGGAGTGGGTTTGGGTCTGGCAGAGTGGGTTTGGGTCTAGCGGAGTGGGTTTGGGTCAAGCGGAGTGGGTTTCCATCTAGCGGAGTGTGTTTGGGTCTAGCAGAGTGGGTTTGGGTCTAGCGGATTGGGTTTGGGTCTAGCGGAGTGAGTTTGGGTCTAGCGGAGTGGGTTTGTTTCTAGCGGAGAGGGTTTGGGTCTAGCGGAGTGGGTTTGGGTCTAGCGGATTCGGTTTCGGTCTAGCGGAGTGGGTTTGGGTCTAGCTGAATGGGTTTGGGTCTAGCGGAGTGGATTTGGGTCTAGCGGAGTGGGTTTGGCTTAGCGGAATGGGTTTGGGTCTAGCGGATTGGGTTTGGGTCTGGCGGAGTGCGTTTGTGTCTAGCGGAGTGGGTTTGGGTCTAGCGGTTTGGGTTTGGGTCTAGCAGAGTGGGTTTGGATTTGGGACTAGCGGAGTAGGTTTGGGTCTAGCGGAGTGGGTTTGGGTCCAGCGGAGTGAGTTTGGGTTTGGGTCTAGCGGAGTGGGTTTGGGTCCAGCGGAGTGGATTTGGGTCTATCGGAGTGGGTTAGGCCTAGCGGAGTGGGTTTGGATATAGCGGAGTGGGTTTGGGTCTAGCGGAGTGGGTTTGGGTCTAGCGGAGTGGGTTTGGGTCTAGCGGAGTGGGTTTCGGTCTAGCGGAGTGGGTTTGGGTCTAGCGGAATGGGTTTGGGTCTAGCGGAGTGGGTTTGGGTCTAGCGGAGTGGGTTTGGGTTTAGCGGAGTGGGTTTGGGTCTAGCGGAGTGGGTTTCGGTCTAGCGGAGTGGGTTTGGGTCTAGCGGAGTGGGTTTGGGTCTAGCGGAGTGGGTGTGGGTCTAGCGGAGTGGGTTTGGGTCTAGCGGAGTGGTTTGGGTCTAGCGGAGTGGGTTTTGGTCTAGCGGAGTGGGTTTGAGTGTAGCAGAGAGGGTTTGGGTCTAGCGGAGTGGGTTTGGGTGTAGCGGCGCGGGTTTGGGTCCAGCGGAGTGGGTTTGGGTCCAGCGGAGTGGGTTTGGGTCTAGCGAAGTGGGTTTGGGTCTAGCGGAGTGGGTTTGGGTCTAGCGGAGTGGGTTTGGGTTTGGGTCCAGCGGAGTGGGTTTGGGTTTGTGTCTGGCGGAGTGGGTTTGGGTCTAGCAGAGTGGGTTTGGGTCTAGCGGAGTGGGTTTGTGCCTAGCGGAGTGGGTTAGGATCTAGCGGAGTGGGTTTGGGTCTAGCGGAGTGGCTTTGGGTCTAGCGGAGTGGGTTTGGGTCTAGCGGAGAGTGTTTGGGTCTATCGGAGTGGGTTTGGGTCTAGCGGAGTGAGTTTGGGTCTAGTGGAGTGGGTTTGGGTCTAGCGGAGTGGGTTTGGGTCTAGCGAAGTGGGTTTGGGTCTAGCGGAGTGGGTTTGGGTCTAGCGGAGTGGGTTTGGGTTTGGGTCTAGCGGAGTGGGTTTGGGTTTGTGTCTAGCGGAGTGGGTTTGGGTCTAGCGGAGTGGGTTTCGGTCTAGCGGAGTGGGTTTCGTTCTAGCGGAGTGGGTTTGGGTCTAGCGGAGTGGGTTTGGGCTTAGCGGAGTGGGTTTGGGTCTAGCGGAGTGGGTTTGGGTCTAGCGGAGTGGGTTTGGGTCTAGCGGAGTGGGTTTGCGTCTAGCGGAGACGGTTTGGGTCTAGCGGAGTAGGTTTGTGTCTAGAGGGGTGGGTTTGGGTCTAGTGGAGTGGGTTTGGGTCTAGCGGAGTGGGTTTGGGTCTAGCGAAGTGGGTTTGGGTCTAGCGGATTGGGTTTGGGTCTGGCGGAGTGGGTTTGTGTCTAGCGGAGTGGGTTTGGGTCTAGCGGTTTGGGTTTGGGTCTAGCAGAGTGGGTTTGGATTTGGGACTAGCGGAGTAGGTTTGGGTCTAGCGGAGTGGGTTTGGGTCCAGCGGAGTGAGTTTGGGTTTGGGTCTAGCGGAGTGGGTTTGGGTCCAGCGGAGTGGATTTGGGTCTATCGGAGTGGGTTAGGCCTAGCGGAGTGGGTTTGGATATAGCGGAGTGGGTTTGGGTCTAGCGGAGTGGGTTTGGGTCTAGCGGAGTGGGTTTGGGTCTAGCGGAGTGGGTTTCGGTCTAGCGGAGTGGGTTTGGGTCTAGCGGAATGGGTTTGGGTCTAGCGGAGTGGGTTTGGGTCTAGCGGAGTGGGTTTGGGTTTAGCGGAGTGGGTTTGGGTCTAGCGGAGTGGGTTTCGGTCTAGCGGAGTGGGTTTGGGTCTAGCGGAGTGGGTTTGGGTCTAGCGGAGTGGGTGTGGGTCTAGCGGAGTGGGTTTGGGTCTAGCGGAGTGGTTTGGGTCTAGCGGAGTGGGTTTTGGTCTAGCGGAGTGGGTTTGAGTGTAGCAGAGAGGGTTTGGGTCTAGCGGAGTGGGTTTGGGTGTAGCGGCGCGGGTTTGGGTCCAGCGGAGTGGGTTTGGGTCTAGCGGAGTGGGTTTGGGTCTAGCGAAGTGGGTTTGGGTCTAGCGGAGTGGGTTTGGGTCTAGCGGAGTGGGTTTGGGTTTGGGTCCAGCGGAGTGGGTTTGGGTTTGTGTCTGGCGGAGTGGGTTTGGGTCTAGCAGAGTGGGTTTGGGTCTAGCGGAGTGGGTTTGTGCCTAGCGGAGTGGGTTAGGATCTAGCGGAGTGGGTTTGGGTCTAGCGGAGTGGCTTTGGGTCTAGCGGAGTGGGTTTGGGTCTAGCGGAGAGTGTTTGGGTCTATCGGAGTGGGTTTGGGTCTAGCGGAGTGAGTTTGGGTCTAGTGGAGTGGATTTGGGTCTAGCGGAGTGGGTTTGGGTCTAGCGAAGTGGGTTTGGGTCTAGCGGAGTGGGTTTGGGTCTAGCGGAGTGGGTTTGGGTTTGGGTCTAGCGGAGTGGGTTTGGGTTTGTGTCTAGCGGAGTGGGTTTGGGTCTAGCGGAGTGGGTTTCGGTCTAGCGGAGTGGGTTTCGTTCTAGCGGAGTGGGTTTGGGTCTAGCGGAGTGGGTTTGGGCTTAGCGGAGTGGGTTTGGGTCTAGCGGAGTGGGTTTGGGTCTAGCGGAGTGGGTTTGGGTCTAGCGGAGTGGGTTTGCGTCTAGCGGAGACGGTTTGGGTCTAGCGGAGTAGGTTTGTGTCTAGAGGGGTGGGTTTGGGTCTAGTGGAGTGGGTTTGGGTCTAGCGGAGTGGGTTTGGGTCTAGCGAAGTGGGTTTGGGTCTAGCGGAGTGGGTTTGGGTCTAGCGGAGTGGGTTTGGGTTTGTGTCTAGCGGAGTGGGTTTCGGTTTGTGTTTGGCGGAGTGAGTTTGGGTCTAGCAGAGTGGGTTTGGGTCTAGCGGAGTGGGTTTGGGTCTAGCGGAGTGGGTTTGTGTCTAGCGGAGTGGGTGTGGGTCTAGCGCAGTGGGTTTGGGTCTAGCGGAGTGGGTTTGGGTCCAGCAGAGAGGGTTTGGGTCTAGCTGAGTGGGTTTTGGTCTAGCGGAGTGGGTTTGGGTCTAGCGGAGTGGGTTTGGGTCTAGCGGAGTGGGTTAGGGTTTGGGTCTAGCAGAGTGGGTTTGGGTCTAGCGGATTCGGTTTCGGTCTAGCGGAGTGGGTTTGGGTCTAGCGGAGAGGGTTTGGGTCTAGCGGAGTGGGTTTGGGTCTAGCGGAGTGGGTTTGGGTCTAGCTGAATGGGTTTGGGTCTAGCGGAGTGGGTTTGGGTCTAGCGGAGTGGGTTTGGGTGTAGCGGAATGGGTTTGGGTCTAGCGGAATGGGTTTGGGTCTAGCGGAATGGGTTTGGGTCTAGCGGAGTGGGTTTGGGTCTAGCGGAGTGGGTTTGGGTCTAGCGGAGTGGGTTTGGGTCTAGTGGAGTGGGTTTGGGTCTAGCGAAGTGGGTTTGGGTCTAGCGGAGAGGGTTTGGGTCTAGCGGAGTGGGTTTGGGTCTAGCGGAGTGGGTTTGGGTCTAGCTGAATGGGTTTGGGTCTAGCGGAGTGGGTTTGGGTCTAGCGGAGTGGGTTTGGGTCTAGCGGAATGGGTTTGGGTCTAGCGGAATGGGTTTGGGTCTAGCGGAATGGGTTTGGGTCTAGCGGAGTGGGTTTGGGTCTAGCGGAGTGGGTTTGGGTCTAGCGGAGTGGGTTTGGGTCTAGTGGAGTGGGTTTGGGTCTAGCGAAGTGGTTTTGGGTCTAGCGGAGTGGGTTTGGGTCTAGCGGAGTGGGTTTGGGTTTGGGTCTAGCGGAGTGGGTTTGGGTTTGTGTCTGGCGGAGTGGGTTTGGGTCTAGCGGAGTGGGTTTGGGTCTAGCGGAGTGGGTTTGGGTCTAGTGGAGTGTGTTTGGGTCTAGCGAAGTGGGTTTGGGTCTAGCGGAGTGGGTTTGGGTCTAGCGGAGTGGGTTTGGGTTTGGGTCTAGCGGAGTGGGTTTGGGTTTGTGTCTGGCGGAGTGGGTTTGGGTCTAGCGGAGTGGGTTTCGGTCTAGCGGAGTGGGTTTCGTTCTAGCGGAGTGGGTTTGGGTCTAGCGGAGTGGGTTTGGGCTTAGCGGAGTGGGTTTGGGTCTAGCGGAGTGGGTTTGGGTCTAGCGGAGTGGGTTTGGGTCTAGCGGAGTGGGTTTGCGTCTAGCGGAGACGGTTTGGGTCTAGCGGAGTGGGTTTGTGTCTAGAGGGGTGGGTTTGGGTCTAGTGGAGTGGGTTTGGGTCTAGCGGAGTGGGTTTGGGTCTAGCGAAGTGGGTTTGGGTCTAGCGGAGTGGGTTTGGGTCTAGCGGAGTGGGTTTGGGTTTGTGTCAGCGGAGTCGGTTTCGGTTTGTGTTTAGCGGAGTGGGTTTGGTTCTAGCAGAGTGGGTTTGGGTCTAGCGGAGTGGGTTTGGGTCTAGCGGAGTGGGTTTGAGTCCAGCGGAGAGGGTTTGGGTCTAGCTGAGTGGGTTTTGGTCTAGCGGAGTGGGTTTGGGTCTAGCGGAGAGGGTTTGGGTTTGGGTCTAGCGGAGTGGGTTTGGGTTTGGGTCTAGCGGAGTGGGTTTGGGTTTGTGTCTATCGGCGTGGGTTTAGGTCTAGCGGAGTGGGTTTCGGTCTAGCGGAGTGGGTTTCGTTCTAGCGGAGTGGGTTTGGGTCTAGCGGAGTGGGTTTGGGCTTAGCGGAGTGGGTTTGGGTCTAGCGGAGTGGGTTTGGGTCTAGCGGAGTGGGTTTGGGTCTAGCGAAGTGGGTTTGCGTCTAGCGGAGACGGTTTGGGTCTAGCGGAGTGGGTTTGTGTCTAGAGGGGTGGGTTTGGGTCTAGTGGAGTGGGTTTGGGTCTAGCGGAGTGGGTTTGGGTCTAGCGAAGTGGGTTTGGGTCTAACGGAGTGGGTTTGGGTCTAGCGGATTCGGTTTCGGTCTAGCGGAGTGGGTTTGGGTCTAGCGGAGAGGGTTTGGGTCTAGCGGAGTGGGTTTGGGTCTAGCGGAGTGGGTTTGGGTCTAGCTGAATGGGTTTGGGTCTAGCGGAGTGGGTTTGGGTCTAGCGGAGTGGGTTTGGGTCTAGCGGAATGGGTTTGGGTCTAGCGGAATGGGTTTGGGTCTAGCGGAATGGGTTTGGGTCTAGCGGTGTGGGTTTGGGTCTAGCGGAGTGGGTTTGAATTTAGCGGAGTGGGTTTGGGTCTAGCGGAGTGGGTTTGGGTCTAGCGGTGTGGGTTTGGGTCTAGCGGAGTGGGTTTGGGTCTAGCGGAGTGGGTTTGGGTCTAGCGGAGTGGGTTTGGGTCTAGCGGAGTGGGTTTGGGTCTAGCGGAGTGGGTTTGGGTCTAGCGGAGTGGGTTTGTGTCTCGCGGAGTCGGTTTGGGTCGAGCGGAGTGGGTTTGGGTCTGGCGGAGTGGGGTTTGGTCTAGCGGAGTGGGTTTGGGTCTAGCGGATTTGGTTTGGGTCTAGCGGAGTGGGTTTGGGTGTAGCGGAGTGGGTTTGGGTCTAGCGGAGTGGGTTTGGGTCTAGCGGAGTGGGTTTGGGTCTAGCAGAGGCGGTTTGGGTCTAGCGGAGTGGGTTTATGTCTAGAGGGGTGGGTTTGGGTCTAGTGGAGTGGGTTTGGGTCTAGCGGAGTGGGTTTGGTTCTAGCGAAGTGGGTTTGGGTCTAGCGGAGTGGGTTTGGGTCTAGCGGAGTGGCTTTGGGTTTGTGTCTAGCGGAGTGGGTTTCGGTTTGTGTTTAGCGGAGTGGGTTTGGGTCTAGCAGAGTGGGTTTTGGTCTAGCGGAGTGGGTTTGGGTCTTGCGGAGTGGGTTTGGGTCTAGCGGAGTGGGTGTGGGTCTAGCGCAGTGGGTTTGGGTCTGGCGGAGTGGGTTTGGGTCCAGCGGAGAGGGTTTGGGTCTAGCTGAGTGGGTTTTGGTCTAGCGGAGTGGGTTTGGGTCTGGCGGAGTGGGTTTGGGTCTAGCGGAGTGGGTTAGGGTTTGGGTCTAGCGGAGTGGCTTTGGGTCTAGTGGAGTGGGTTTGGGTCTAACGGAGTGGGTTTGGGTCTGGCAGAGTGGGTTTGGGTCTAGCGGAGTGGGTTTGGGTCAAGCGGAGTGGGTTTCCATCTAGCGGAGTGTGTTTGGGTCTAGCAGAGTGGGTTTGGGTCTAGCGGATTGGGTTTGGGTCTAGCGGAGTGAGTTTGGGTCTAGCGGAGTGGGTTTGTTTCTAGCGGAGAGGGTTTGGGTCTAGCGGAGTGGGTTTGGGTCTAGCGGATTCGGTTTCGGTCTAGCGGAGTGGGTTTGGGTCTAGCTGAATGGGTTTGGGTCTAGCGGAGTGGATTTGGGTCTAGCGGAGTGGGTTTGGCTCTAGCGGAATGGGTTTGGGTCTAGCGGATTGGGTTTGGGTCTGGCGGAGTGGGTTTGTGTCTAGCGGAGTGGGTTTGGGTCTAGCGGTTTGGGTTTGGGTCTAGCAGAGTGGGTTTGGATTTGGGACTAGCGGAGTAGGTTTGGGTCTAGCGGAGTGGGTTTGGGTCCAGCGGAGTGAGTTTGGGTTTGGGTCTAGCGGAGTGGGTTTGGGTCCAGCGGAGTGGATTTGGGTCTATCGGAGTGGGTTAGGCCTAGCGGAGTGGGTTTGGATATAGCGGAGTGGGTTTGGGTCTAGCGGAGTGGGTTTGGGTCTAGCGGAGTGGGTTTGGGTCTAGCGGAGTGGGTTTCGGTCTAGCGGAGTGGGTTTGGGTCTAGCGGAATGGGTTTGGGTCTAGCGGAGTGGGTTTGGGTCTAGCGGAGTGGGTTTGGGTTTAGCGGAGTGGGTTTGGGTCTAGCGGAGTGGGTTTCGGTCTAGCGGAGTGGGTTTGGGTCTAGCGGAGTGGGTTTGGGTCTAGCGGAGTGGGTGTGGGTCTAGCGGAGTGGGTTTGGGTCTAGCGGAGTGGTTTGGGTCTAGCGGAGTGGGTTTTGGTCTAGCGGAGTGGGTTTGAGTGTAGCAGAGAGGGTTTGGGTCTAGCGGAGTGGGTTTGGGTGTAGCGGCGCGGGTTTGGGTCCAGCGGAGTGGGTTTGGGTCCAGCGGAGTGGGTTTGGGTCTAGCGAAGTGGGTTTGGGTCTAGCGGAGTGGGTTTGGGTCTAGCGGAGTGGGTTTGGGTTTGGGTCCAGCGGAGTGGGTTTGGGTTTGTGTCTGGCGGAGTGGGTTTGGGTCTAGCAGAGTGGGTTTGGGTCTAGCGGAGTGGGTTTGTGCCTAGCGGAGTGGGTTAGGATCTAGCGGAGTGGGTTTGGGTCTAGCGGAGTGGCTTTGGGTCTAGCGGAGTTGGTTTGGGTCTAGCGGAGAGTGTTTGGGTCTATCGGAGTGGGTTTGGGTCTAGCGGAGTGAGTTTGGGTCTAGTGGAGTGGGTTTGGGTCTAGCGGAGTGGGTTTGGGTCTAGCGAAGTGGGTTTGGGTCTAGCGGAGTGGGTTTGGGTCTAGCGGAGTGGGTTTGGGTTTGGGTCTAGCGGAGTGGGTTTGGGTTTGTGTCTAGCGGAGTGGGTTTGGGTCTAGCGGAGTGGGTTTCGGTCTAGCGGAGTGGGTTTCGTTCTAGCGGAGTGGGTTTGGGTCTAGCGGAGTGGGTTTGGGCTTAGCGGAGTGGGTTTGGGTCTAGCGGAGTGGGTTTGGGTCTAGCGGAGTGGGTTTGGGTCTAGCGGAGTGGGTTTGCGTCTAGCGGAGACGGTTTGGGTCTAGCGGAGTAGGTTTGTGTCTAGAGGGGTGGGTTTGGGTCTAGTGGAGTGGGTTTGGGTCTAGCGGAGTGGGTTTGGGTCTAGCGAAGTGGGTTTGGGTCTAGCGGATTGGGTTTGGGTCTGGCGGAGTGGGTTTGTGTCTAGCGGAGTGGGTTTGGGTCTAGCGGTTTGGGTTTGGGTCTAGCAGAGTGGGTTTGGATTTGGGACTAGCGGAGTAGGTTTGGGTCTAGCGGAGTGGGTTTGGGTCCAGCGGAGTGAGTTTGGGTTTGGGTCTAGCGGAGTGGGTTTGGGTCCAGCGGAGTGGATTTGGGTCTATCGGAGTGGGTTAGGCCTAGCGGAGTGGGTTTGGATATAGCGGAGTGGGTTTGGGTCTAGCGGAGTGGGTTTGGGTCTAGCGGAGTGGGTTTGGGTCTAGCGGAGTGGGTTTCGGTCTAGCGGAGTGGGTTTGGGTCTAGCGGAATGGGTTTGGGTCTAGCGGAGTGGGTTTGGGTCTAGCGGAGTGGGTTTGGGTTTAGCGGAGTGGGTTTGGGTCTAGCGGAGTGGGTTTCGGTCTAGCGGAGTGGGTTTGGGTCTAGCGGAGTGGGTTTGGGTCTAGCGGAGTGGGTGTGGGTCTAGCGGAGTGGGTTTGGGTCTAGCGGAGTGGTTTGGGTCTAGCGGAGTGGGTTTTGGTCTAGCGGAGTGGGTTTGAGTGTAGCAGAGAGGGTTTGGGTCTAGCGGAGTGGGTTTGGGTGTAGCGGCGCGGGTTTGGGTCCAGCGGAGTGGGTTTGGGTCTAGCGGAGTGGGTTTGGGTCTAGCGAAGTGGGTTTGGGTCTAGCGGAGTGGGTTTGGGTCTAGCGGAGTGGGTTTGGGTTTGGGTCCAGCGGAGTGGGTTTGGGTTTGTGTCTGGCGGAGTGGGTTTGGGTCTAGCAGAGTGGGTTTGGGTCTAGCGGAGTGGGTTTGTGCCTAGCGGAGTGGGTTAGGATCTAGCGGAGTGGGTTTGGGTCTAGCGGAGTGGCTTTGGGTCTAGCGGAGTGGGTTTGGGTCTAGCGGAGAGTGTTTGGGTCTATCGGAGTGGGTTTGGGTCTAGCGGAGTGAGTTTGGGTCTAGTGGAGTGGGTTTGGGTCTAGCGGAGTGGGTTTGGGTCTAGCGAAGTGGGTTTGGGTCTAGCGGAGTGGGTTTGGGTCTAGCGGAGTGGGTTTGGGTTTGGGTCTAGCGGAGTGGGTTTGGGTTTGTGTCTAGCGGAGTGGGTTTGGGTCTAGCGGAGTGGGTTTCGGTCTAGCGGAGTGGGTTTCGTTCTAGCGGAGTGGGTTTGGGTCTAGCGGAGTGGGTTTGGGCTTAGCGGAGTGGGTTTGGGTCTAGCGGAGTGGGTTTGGGTCTAGCGGAGTGGGTTTGGGTCTAGCGGAGTGGGTTTGCGTCTAGCGGAGACGGTTTGGGTCTAGCGGAGTAGGTTTGTGTCTAGAGGGGTGGGTTTGGGTCTAGTGGAGTGGGTTTGGGTCTAGCGGAGTGGGTTTGGGTCTAGCGAAGTGGGTTTGGGTCTAGCGGAGTGGGTTTGGGTCTAGCGGAGTGGGTTTGGGTTTGTGTCTAGCGGAGTGGGTTTCGGTTTGTGTTTGGCGGAGTGAGTTTGGGTCTAGCAGAGTGGGTTTGGGTCTAGCGGAGTGGGTTTGGGTCTAGCGGAGTGGGTTTGTGTCTAGCGGAGTGGGTGTGGGTCTAGCGCAGTGGGTTTGGGTCTAGCGGAGTGGGTTTGGGTCCAGAGGAGAGGGTTTGGGTCTAGCTGAGTGGGTTTTGGTCTAGCGGAGTGGGTTTGGGTCTAGCGGAGTGGGTTTGGGTCTAGCGGAGTGGGTTAGGGTTTGGGTCTAGCAGAGTGGGTTTGGGTCTAGCGGATTCGGTTTCGGTCTAGCGGAGTGGGTTTGGGTCTAGCGGAGAGGGTTTGGGTCTAGCGGAGTGGGTTTGGGTCTAGCGGAGTGGGTTTGGGTCTAGCTGAATGGGTTTGGGTCTAGCGGAGTGGGTTTGGGTCTAGCGGAGTGGGTTTGGGTGTAGCGGAATGGGTTTGGGTCTAGCGGAATGGGTTTGGGTCTAGCGGAATGGGTTTGGGTCTAGCGGAGTGGGTTTGGGTCTAGCGGAGTGGGTTTGGGTCTAGCGGAGTGGGTTTGGGTCTAGTGGAGTGGGTTTGGGTCTAGCGAAGTGGGTTTGGGTCTAGCGGAGAGGGTTTGGGTCTAGCGGAGTGGGTTTGGGTCTAGCGGAGTGGGTTTGGGTCTAGCTGAATGGGTTTGGGTCTAGCGGAGTGGGTTTGGGTCTAGCGGAGTGGGTTTGGGTCTAGCGGAATGGGTTTGGGTCTAGCGGAATGGGTTTGGGTCTAGCGGAATGGGTTTGGGTCTAGCGGAGTGGGTTTGGGTCTAGCGGAGTGGGTTTGGGTCTAGCGGAGTGGGTTTGGGTCTAGTGGAGTGGGTTTGGGTCTAGCGAAGTGGGTTTGGGTCTAGCGGAGTGGGTTTGGGTCTAGCGGAGTGGGTTTGGGTTTGGGTCTAGCGGAGTGGGTTTGGGTTTGTGTCTGGCGGAGTGGGTTTGGGTCTAGCGGAGTGGGTTTGGGTCTAGCGGAGTGGGTTTGGGTCTAGTGGAGTGTGTTTGGGTCTAGCGAAGTGGGTTTGGGTCTAGCGGAGTGGGTTTGGGTCTAGCGGAGTGGGTTTGGGTTTGGGTCTAGCGGAGTGGGTTTGGGTTTGTGTCTGGCGGAGTGGGTTTGGGTCTAGCGGAGTGGGTTTCGGTCTAGCGGAGTGGGTTTCGTTCTAGCGGAGTGGGTTTGGGTCTAGCGGAGTGGGTTTGGGCTTAGCGGAGTGGGTTTGGGTCTAGCGGAGTGGGTTTGGGTCTAGCGGAGTGGGTTTGGGTCTAGCGGAGTGGGTTTGCGTCTAGCGGAGACGGTTTGGGTCTAGCGGAGTGGGTTTGTGTCTAGAGGGGTGGGTTTGGGTCTAGTGGAGTGGGTTTGGGTCTAGCGGAGTGGGTTTGGGTCTAGCGAAGTGGGTTTGGGTCTAGCGGAGTGGGTTTGGGTCTAGCGGAGTGGGTTTGGGTTTGTGTCAGCGGAGTCGGTTTCGGTTTGTGTTTAGCGGAGTGGGTTTGGTTCTAGCAGAGTGGGTTTGGGTCTAGCGGAGTGGGTTTGGGTCTAGCGGAGTGGGTTTGAGTCCAGCGGAGAGGGTTTGGGTCTAGCTGAGTGGGTTTTGGTCTAGCGGAGTGGGTTTGGGTCTAGCGGAGAGGGTTTGGGTTTGGGTCTAGCGGAGTGGGTTTGGGTTTGGGTCTAGCGGAGTGGGTTTGGGTTTGTGTCTATCGGCGTGGGTTTGGGTCTAGCGGAGTGGGTTTCGGTCTAGCGGAGTGGGTTTCGTTCTAGCGGAGTGGGTTTGGGTCTAGCGGAGTGGGTTTGGGCTTAGCGGAGTGGGTTTGGGTCTAGCGGAGTGGGTTTGGGTCTAGCGGAGTGGGTTTGGGTCTAGCGAAGTGGGTTTGCGTCTAGCGGAGACGGTTTGGGTCTAGCGGAGTGGGTTTGTGTCTAGAGGGGTGGGTTTGGGTCTAGTGGAGTGGGTTTGGGTCTAGCGGAGTGGGTTTGGGTCTAGCGAAGTGGGTTTGGGTCTAACGGTGAGGGTTTGGGTCTAGCGGATTCGGTTTCGGTCTAGCGGAGTGGGTTTGGGTCTAGCGGAGAGGGTTTGGGTCTAGCGGAGTGGGTTTGGGTCTAGCGGAGTGGGTTTGGGTCTAGCTGAATGGGTTTGGGTCTAGCGGAGTGGGTTTGGGTCTAGCGGAGTGGGTTTGGGTCTAGCGGAATGGGTTTGGGTCTAGCGGAATGGGTTTGGGTCTAGCGGAATGGGTTTGGGTCTGGCGGAGTGGGTTTGGGTCTAGCGGAGTGGGTTTGGGTCTAGCGTAGAGGGTTTGGGTCTAGCAGAGTGGGTTTGGGTCTAGCGGAGTGGGTTTGGGTCTAGCAGAGTGGGTTTGGGTCTAGCGGAGTGGGTTTGTTTCTAGGGGAGAGGGTTTGGGTCTAGCGGAGTGGCTTTGGGTCTAGCAGAGTGGGTTTGGGTCTAGCGGAGTGGGTTTGGGTCTAGCGGAGTGGGTTTGGGTCTAGCAGAGTGGGTTTGCGTCTAGCGGAGTGGGTTTGGGTCTAGTGGAGTGGGTTTGGGTCTAGCGGAATGGGTTTGGGTCTAGCGGAGTGGGTTTGGGTCTAGCGGAGTGGGTTTGGGACTAGCGGAGTGGGTTTAGGTCTGGCGGAGTGGGTTTGGGTCTAGCGGAGTGGGTTTGGGTCTAGCGGTTTGGGTTTGGGTCGATCAGAGTGGGTTTGGATTTGGGACTAGCGGAGTAGGTTTGGGTCTAGCGGAGTGGGTTTGGGTCCAGCGGAGTGAGTTTGGGTTTGTGTCTAGCGGAGTGGGTTTGGGTCTAGCGGAGTGGATTTGGGTCTATCGGAGTGGGTTTGGGCCTAGCGGAGTGGGTTTGGATCTAGCAGTGTGGGTTTGGGTCTAGCGGAGTGGGTTTGTGCCTAGCGGAGTGAGTTTGGATATAGCGGAGTGGGTTTGGGTCTAGCGGAGTGGGTTTGGGTCTAGCGGAGTGGGTTTGGGTCTAGCGGAGTGGGTTTGGGTCTAGCTGAGTGGGTTTGGGCCTAGCGGAGTGGGTTTGGGTCTAGCGGAGTGGGTTTGGGTCTAGCGGAGTGGGTTTGGGTCTAGCGGAGTGGGTTTGGGTCTAGCGGAGTGGGTTTGGGTCTAGCGGAGTGGGTTTGGGTCTAGCGGAGTGGGTTTGGGTCTAGCGGAGTGGGTTTGGGTCTAGCGGAGTGGGTTTGGGTCTACCGGAGTGGGTTTTCGTCTAGCGGAGTGGGTTTGAGTCTAGCGGAGAGGGTTTGGGTCTAGCAGAGTGGGTTTGGGTGTAGCGGCGTGGGTTTGGGTCCAGCGGAGTGGGTTTGGGTCTAGCGGAGTGGGTTTGGGTCTAGCGAAGTGGGTTTGGGTCTAGCGGAGTGGGTTTGGGTCTAGCGGAGTGGGTTTGGGTTTGGGTCTAGCGGAGTGGGTTTGGGTTTGTGTCTAGCGGAGTGGGTTTGGGTCTAGCAGAGTGGGTTTGGGTCTTGCGGAGTGGGTTTGTGCCTAGCGGAGTGGGTTTGGGTCTAGCGGAGTGGGTTTGGGTCTAGCTGAGTGGGTTTGGGTCTAGCGGAGTGGGTTTGTGCCTAGCGGAGTGGGTTTGGATATAGCGGAGTGGGTTTGGGTCTAGCGGAGTGGGTTTGGGTCTAGCGGAGTGGGTTTGGGTCTAGCGGAGTGGGTTTGGGTCTAGCTGAGTGGGTTTGGGCCTAGCGGAGTGGGTTTGGGTCTAGCGGAGTGGGTTTGGGTCTAGTGGAGTGGGTTTGGGTCTAGCGAAGTGGGTTTGGGTCTAGCGGAGTGGGTTTGGGTCTAGCGGAGTGGGTTTGGGTTTGGGTCTAGCGGAGTGGGTTTGGGTTTGTGTCTGGCGGAGTGGGTTTGGGTCTAGCGGAGTGGGTTTGGGTCTAGCGGAGTGGGTTTGGGTCTAGTGGAGTGGGTTTGGGTCTAGCGAAGTGGGTTTGGGTCTCGCGGAGTGGGTTTGGGTCTAGCGGAGTGGGTTTGGGTCTAGCGGAGTGGGTTTGGGTCTAGCTGAGTGGGTTTGGGCCTAGCGGAGTGGGTTTGGGTCTAGCGGAGTGGGTTTGGGTCTAGCGGAGTGGGTTTGGGTCTAGCGGAGTGGGTTTGGGTCTAGCGGAGTGGGTTTGGGTCTAGCGGAGTGGGTTTGGGTCTAGCGGAGTGGGTTTGGGTCTAGCGGAGTGGGTTTGGGTCTAGCGGAGTGGGTTTGGGTCTACCGGAGTGGGTTTTCGTCTAGCGGAGTGGGTTTGAGTCTAGCGGAGAGGGTTTGGGTCTAGCAGAGTGGGTTTGGGTGTAGCGGCGTGGGTTTGGGTCCAGCGGAGTGGGTTTGGGTCTAGCGGAGTGGGTTTGGGTCTAGCGAAGTGGGTTTGGGTCTAGCGGAGTGGGTTTGGGTCTAGCGGAGTGGGTTTGGGTTTGGGTCTAGCGGAGTGGGTTTGGGTTTGTGTCTAGCGGAGTGGGTTTGGGTCTAGCAGAGTGGGTTTGGGTCTTGCGGAGTGGGTTTGTGCCTAGCGGAGTGGGTTTGGGTCTAGCGGAGTGGGTTTGGGTCTAGCTGAGTGGGTTTGGGTCTAGCGGAGTGGGTTTGTGCCTAGCGGAGTGGGTTTGGATATAGCGGAGTGGGTTTGGGTCTAGCGGAGTGGGTTTGGGTCTAGCGGAGTGGGTTTGGGTCTAGCGGAGTGGGTTTGGGTCTAGCTGAGTGGGTTTGGGCCTAGCGGAGTGGGTTTGGGTCTAGCGGAGTGGGTTTGGGTCTAGTGGAGTGGGTTTGGGTCTAGCGAAGTGGGTTTGGGTCTAGCGGAGTGGGTTTGGGTCTAGCGGAGTGGGTTTGGGTTTGGGTCTAGCGGAGTGGGTTTGGGTTTGTGTCTGGCGGAGTGGGTTTGGGTCTAGCGGAGTGGGTTTGGGTCTAGCGGAGTGGGTTTGGGTCTAGTGGAGTGGGTTTGGGTCTAGCGAAGTGGGTTTGGGTCTAGCGGAGTGGGTTTGGGTCTAGCGGAGTGGGTTTGGGTTTGGGTCTAGCGGAGTGGGTTTGGGTTTGGGTCTAGCGGAGTGGGTTTGGGTTTGTGTCTATCGGCGTGGGTTTGGGTCTAGCGGAGTGGGTTTCGGTCTAGCGGAGTGGGTTTGGGCTTAGCGGAGTGGGTTTGGGTCTAGCGGAGTGGGTTTGGGCTTAGCGGAGTGGGTTTGGGTCTAGCGGAGTGGGTTTGGGTCTAGCGGAGTGGGTTTGGGTCTAGCGAAGTGGGTTTGCGTCTAGCGGAGACGGTTTGGGTCTAGCGGAGTGGGTTTGTGTCTAGAGGGGTGGGTTTGGGTCTAGTGGAGTGGGTTTGGGTCTAGCGGAGTGGGTTTGGGTCTAGCGAAGTGGGTTTGGGTCTAACGGAGTGGGTTTGGGTCTAGCGGATTCGGTTTCGGTCTAGCGGAGTGGGTTTGGGTCTAGCGGAGAGGGTTTGGGTCTAGCGGAGTGGGTTTGGGTCTAGCGGAGTGGGTTTGGGTCTAGCTGAATGGGTTTGGGTCTAGCGGAGTGGGTTTGGGTCTAGCGGAGTGGGTTTGGGTCTAGCGGAATGGGTTTGGGTCTAGCGGAATGGGTTTGGGTCTAGCGGAATGGGTTTGGGTCTGGCGGAGTGGGTTTGGGTCTAGCGGAGTGGGTTTGGGTCTAGCGTAGAGGGTTTGGGTCTAGCAGAGTGGGTTTGGGTCTAGCGGAGTGGGTTTGGGTCTAGCAGAGTGGGTTTGGGTCTAGCGGAGTGGGTTTGTTTCTAGGGGAGAGGGTTTGGGTCTAGCGGAGTGGCTTTGGGTCTAGCAGAGTGGGTTTGGGTCTAGCGGAGTGGGTTTGGGTCTAGCGGAGTGGGTTTGGGTCTAGCAGAGTGGGTTTGCGTCTAGCGGAGTGGGTTTGGGTCTAGTGGAGTGGGTTTGGGTCTAGCGGAATGGGTTTGGGTCTAGCGGAGTGGGTTTGGGTCTAGCGGAGTGGGTTTGGGACTAGCGGAGTGGGTTTAGGTCTGGCGGAGTGGGTTTGGGTCTAGCGGAGTGGGTTTGGGTCTAGCGGTTTGGGTTTGGGTCGATCAGAGTGGGTTTGGATTTGGGACTAGCGGAGTAGGTTTGGGTCTAGCGGAGTGGGTTTGGGTCCAGCGGAGTGAGTTTGGGTTTGTGTCTAGCGGAGTGGGTTTGGGTCTAGCGGAGTGGATTTGGGTCTATCGGAGTGGGTTTGGGCCTAGCGGAGTGGGTTTGGATCTAGCAGTGTGGGTTTGGGTCTAGCGGAGTGGGTTTGTGCCTAGCGGAGTGAGTTTGGATATAGCGGAGTGGGTTTGGGTCTAGCGGAGTGGGTTTGGGTCTAGCGGAGTGGGTTTGGGTCTAGCGGAGTGGGTTTGGGTCTAGCTGAGTGGGTTTGGGCCTAGCGGAGTGGGTTTGGGTCTAGCGGAGTGGGTTTGGGTCTAGCGGAGTGGGTTTGGGTCTAGCGGAGTGGGTTTGGGTCTAGCGGAGTGGGTTTGGGTCTAGCGGAGTGGGTTTGGGTCTAGCGGAGTGGGTTTGGGTCTAGCGGAGTGGGTTTGGGTCTAGCGGAGTGGGTTTGGGTCTACCGGAGTGGGTTTTCGTCTAGCGGAGTGGGTTTGAGTCTAGCGGAGAGGGTTTGGGTCTAGCAGAGTGGGTTTGGGTGTAGCGGCGTGGGTTTGGGTCCAGCGGAGTGGGTTTGGGTCTAGCGGAGTGGGTTTGGGTCTAGCGAAGTGGGTTTGGGTCTAGCGGAGTGGGTTTGGGTCTAGCGGAGTGGGTTTGGGTTTGGGTCTAGCGGAGTGGGTTTGGGTTTGTGTCTAGCGGAGTGGGTTTGGGTCTAGCAGAGTGGGTTTGGGTCTTGCGGAGTGGGTTTGTGCCTAGCGGAGTGGGTTTGGGTCTAGCGGAGTGGGTTTGGGTCTAGCTGAGTGGGTTTGGGTCTAGCGGAGTGGGTTTGTGCCTAGCGGAGTGGGTTTGGATATAGCGGAGTGGGTTTGGGTCTAGCGGAGTGGGTTTGGGTCTAGCGGAGTGGGTTTGGGTCTAGCGGAGTGGGTTTGGGTCTAGCTGAGTGGGTTTGGGCCTAGCGGAGTGGGTTTGGGTCTAGCGGAGTGGGTTTGGGTCTAGTGGAGTGGGTTTGGGTCTAGCGAAGTGGGTTTGGGTCTAGCGGAGTGGGTTTGGGTCTAGCGGAGTGGGTTTGGGTTTGGGTCTAGCGGAGTGGGTTTGGGTTTGTGTCTGGCGGAGTGGGTTTGGGTCTAGCGGAGTGGGTTTGGGTCTAGCGGAGTGGGTTTGGGTCTAGTGGAGTGGGTTTGGGTCTAGCGAAGTGGGTTTGGGTCTAGCGGAGTGGGTTTGGGTCTAGCGGAGTGGGTTTGGGTTTGGGTCTAGCGGAGTGGGTTTGGGTTTGTGTCTGGCGGAGTGGGTTTGGGTCTAGCGGAGTGGGTTTCGGTCTAGCGGAGTGGGTTTCGTTCTAGCGGAGTGGGTTTGGGTCTAGCGGAGTGGGTTTGGGCTTAGCGGAGTGGGTTTGGGTCTAGCGGAGTGGGTTTGGGTCTAGCGGAGTGGGTTTGGGTCTAGCGGAGTGGGTTTGGGTTTGTGTCTAGCGGATTCGGTTTCGGTTTGTGTTTAGCGGAGTGGGTTTTGGTCTAGCAGAGTGGGTTTGGGTCTAGCGGAGTGGGTTTGGGTCTAGCGGAGTGGGTTTGAGTCCAGCGGAGAGGGTTTGGGTCTAGCTGAGTGGGTTTTGGTCTAGCGGAGTGGGTTTGGGTCTAGCGGAGAGGGTTTGGGTTTGGGTCTAGCGGAGTGGGTTTGGGTTTGGGTCTAGCGGAGTGGGTTTGGGTTTGTGTCTAGCGGAGTGGGTTTGGGTCTAGCGGAGTGGGTTTCGGTCTAGCGGAGTGGGTTTCGTTCTAGCGGAGTGGGTTTTTTTGTCTAGCGGAGTGGGTTTGGGCTTAGCGGAGTGGGTTTGGGTCTAGCGGAGTGGGTTTGGGTCTAGCGGAGTGGGTTTGGGTCTAGCGAAGTGGGTTTGCGTCTAGCGGAGACGGTTTGGGTCTAGCGGAGTGGGTTTGTGTCTAGAGGGGTGGGTTTGGGTCTAGTGGAGTGGGTTTGGGTCTAGCGGAGTGGGTTTGGGTCTAGCGAAGTGGGTTTGGGTCTAGCGGAGTGGGTTTGGGTCTAGTGGAGTGGGTTTGGGTCTAACGGAGTGGGTTTGGGTCTAGCGGATTCGGTTTCGGTCTAGCGGAGTGGGTTTGGGTCTAGCGGAGAGGGTTTGGGTCTAGCGGAGTGGGTTTGGGTCTAGCGGAGTGGGTTTGGGTCTAGCTGAATGGGTTTGGGTCTAGCGGAGTGGGTTTGGGTCTAGCGGAGTGGGTTTGGGTCTAGCGGAATGGGTTTGGGTCTAGCGGAATGGGTTTGGGTCTAGCGGAATGGGTTTGGGTCTAGCGGAGTGGGTTTGGGTCTAGCGGAATGGGTTTGGGTCTAGCGTAGAGGGTTTGGGTCTAGCAGAGTGGGTTTGGGTCTAGCGGAGTGGGTTTGGGTCTAGCAGAGTGGGTTTGGGTCTAGCGGAGTGGGTTTGTTTCTAGGGGAGAGGGTTTGGGTCTAGCGGAGTGGCTTTGGGTCTAGCAGAGTGGGTTTGGGTCTAGCGGAGTGGGTTTGGGTCTAGCGGAGTGGGGTTGGGTCTAGCAGAGTGGGTTTGCGTCTAGCGGAGTGGGTTTGGGTCTAGTGGAGTGGGTTTGGGTCTAGCGGAATGGGTTTGGGTCTAGCGGAGTGGGTTTGGGTCTAGCGGAGTGGGTTTGGGACTAGCGGAGTGGGTTTAGGTCTGGCGGAGTGGGTTTGGGTCTAGCCGAGTGGGTTTGGGTCTAGCGGTTTGGGTTTGGGTCGATCAGAGTGGGTTTGGATTTGCGACTAGCGGAGTAGGTTTGGGTCTAGCGGAGTGGGTTTGTGTCCAGCGGAGTGAGTTTGGGTTTGTGTCTAGCGGAGTGGGTTTGGGTCTAGCGGAGTGGATTTGGGTCTATCGGAGTGGGTTTGGGCCTAGCGGAGTGGGTTTGGATCTAGCAGTGTGGGTTTGGGTCTAGCGGAGTGGGTTTGTGCCTAGCGGAGTGGGTTTGGATATAGCGGAGTGGGTTTGGGTCTAGCGGAGTGGGTTTGGGTCTAGCGGAGTGGGTTTGGGTCTAGCGGAGTGGGTTTGGGTCTAGCTGAGTGGGTTTGGGCCTAGCGGAGTGGGTTTGGGTCTAGCGGAGTGGGTTTGGGTCTAGCGGAGTGGGTTTGGGTCTAGCGGAGTGGGTTTGGGTCTAGCGGAGTGGGTTTGGGTCTAGCGGAGTGGGTTTGGGTCTAGCGGAGTGGGTTTGGGTCTAGCGGAGTGGGTTTGGGTCTAGCGGAGTGGGTTTGGGTTTACCGGAGTGGGTTTTCGTCTAGCGGAGTGGGTTTGAGTCTAGCGGAGAGGGTTTGGGTCTAGCAGAGTGGGTTTGGGTGTAGCGGCGTGGGTTTGGGTCCAGCGGAGTGGGTTTGGGTCTAGCGGAGTGGGTTTGGGTCTAGCGAAGTGGGTTTGGGTCTAGCGGAGTGGGTTTGGGTCTAGCGGAGTGGGTTTGGGTTTGGGTCTAGCGGAGTGGGTTTGGGTTTGTGTCTAGCGGAGTGGGTTTGGGTCTAGCAGAGTGGGTTTGGGTCTAGCGGAGTGGGTTTGTGCCTAGCGGAGTGGGTGTGGGTCTAGCGGAGTGCGTTTGGGTCTAGCTGAGTGGGTTTGGGTCTAGCGGAGTGGGTTTGTGCCTAGCGGAGTGGGTTTGGATATAGCGGAGTGGGTTTGGGTCTAGCGGAGTGGGTTTGGGTCTAGCGGAGTGGGTTTGGGTCTAGCGGAGTGGGTTTGGGTCTAGCTGAGTGGGTTTGGGCCTAGCGGAGTGGGTTTGGGTCTAGCGGAGTGGGTTTGGGTCTAGCGGAGTGGGTTTGGGTCTAGCGGAGTGGGTTTGGGTCTAGCGGAGTGGGTTTGGGTCTAGCGGAGTGGGTTTGGGTCTAGCGGAGTGGGTTTGGGTCTAGCGGAGTGGGTTTGGGTCTACCGGAGTGGTTTTGGTCTAGCGGAGTGGGGTTGAGTCTAGCGGAGAGGGTTTGGGTCTAGCAGAGTGGGTTTGGGTGTAGCGGCGTGGGTTTGGGTCCAGCGGAGTGGGTTTGGGTCTAGCGGAGTGGGTTTGGGTCTAGCGAAGTGGGTTTGGGTCTAGCGGAGTGGGTTTGGGTCTAGCGGAGTGGGTTTGGGTTTGGGTCTAGCGGAGTGGGTTTGGGTTTGTGTCTAGCGGAGTGGGTTTGGGTCTAGCAGAGTGGGTTTGGGTCTAGCGGAGTGGGTTTGGGCCTAGCGGAGTGGGTTTGAATCTAGCGGAGTGGGTTTGGGTCTAGCGGAGTGGGTTTGGGTCTAGCGGAGTGGGTTTGGGTCTAGCGGAGTGGGTTTGGGTCCAGCGGAGTGGGTTTGGGTCTAGCGGTGTGGTTTTGGATCTAGCGGAGTGGGTTTGGGTCTAGCGGAGTGGGTTTGGGTCTAGCGGAGTGGGTTTGGGTCTAGCGGAGTGGGTTTGTGTCTAGCGGAGTGGGTTTTGGTCTAGCGCAGTGGGTTTGGGTCTAGCGGAGTGGGTTTGGGTTTGGGTCTAGCGGAGTGGGTTTGGGTTTGGGTCTACTGGAGTGGGTTTGGCTCTAGTGGAGAGGAGGAAGGGAGAGGGAAAGGGAGAGGGAGAGGAGGAAGGGAGAGGGAGAGGGAGATGACGAAGGGAGAGGGAGAGGAGGAAGGGAGAGAGGGAGAGGGAGAGGTAGTGGAGGAATGGAGAAGGAGAGGGGAGATAGAGGGAGAGGGAGAGGGAGAGAAGGAAAGGAGAGGGAAAGGGAGTGGGAGAGGAGGAAGGGAGAGGGAGAGGAGGAAGGGAGGGAGAGGAGGGAGGGAGAGGAGGAAGTGAGAGGGAGAGGAGGAAAGGAGGGTGAGAGGAGGAAATGTGAGGAAATGTGAGAGGGAGAGGAGGAAGGGAGAGGGAGGGAGAGGAGGAATGGAGGGAGAGAGGCAGAGGAGGAAGGGAGGAAGAGAGGGAGAGGGAGAGGAGGAAGGGAGAGGAAGAGAGTGTGGGAGAGAAGGAATGGGGAGGGAGGGAAAGGAGGATGAGATAGGCAGAGAGAGAGGAGGAAGGGAGAGGGAGAGGAAGAGGAGGAAGGGAGGGGGATGGAGTGGGAGAGGAGGAAGGGAGAGGGAGAGGAGGAAGGGAGAGATGGAAGGGAGGGAGAGGGAGAGGAGGAAAGGAGAGGGAGAGGAGGAATTGAGAGGGAGATGGAGTCGGAGAGGAGGAAGGGAGAGGGAGAGGAGGAAGGCAGTAGAGGAAGTGAGAGGAGGATGGGAGAGGGAGAGGAGGAAGGGAGAGGGAGAGGAGGAAGGGTGAGGGAAACGGAGAGGGAGAGGAGGAATGGAGAGAGGAGAGGAGCAAGGGAGAGGAGGAAGGGAGAGGGAGAGGATGGAGGGAGAGGAGGAAGGGAGAGGGAGAGGAGAGAGGGAGAGGAGGAAGGGGAGAGGAAAGAGGGAGAGGAGGAATGGAGAGGGAGAGGGAGAGGTAGAGGAGGAAGGGAGAGGGAGAGGAGGGAGAGGGAGAGGAGGGAGGGCGAGGGAGGAGGAAGTGGGAGGGAGAGGGAGAGGACGAAGGGAGAGGGAGAGGGAGAGGAGGAAGGGAGAGGAGAGAGAGGGAGGGAGAGGAGGAAGCGAGAGGAGGAAGGGAGAGGAGAATGGGAGAGGGAGAGGAGGAAGTGAGAGGGAGATGAGGGAGGGAGAGGAGGAAGGGAGTTGGAGAGGAGGGAGAGGAGGAAGGGAGAGGAGGAAGGGCGAGGAGGAAGGGAGAGGGAGAGGAGTAAAGGGAGAGGAGGAAAGGAGGGAGAGGAGGAAGGCAGAGCGAGAGGAGGAAGGGGAGGAGGAAGGGAGATGGAGAGGAGGAAGGGAGAGGGAGAGGAGGAATGGAGAGGGAGAGGGAGAGGAAGTGGAGGAATGTAGAAGAAGAGGGAGAAATAGAAGGAGAGAGAGGGAGAGAGGAGGAAGGGAGAGGGAAAGGGAGTGGGAGAGGAGGAAGGGAGGGGGAGAGGAGGAAAGGAGGGAGAGGAGGAAGGGAGAGAAGGGAGGAAGGGAGAGGAG
The DNA here is from genome assembly GCA_963514005.1 of Raja brachyura. The sequence goes on along the minus strand of CAUPSL010001595.1, from coordinate 23,883 downwards.
GAAGGGAGAGGATGGAGGGAGAGGAGGAAGGGAGAGAGAGAGGAGAGAGGGAGAAGAGGAACGGAGAGGGAGAGGGAGAGGTAGAGGAGGAAGGGAGAGGGAGGGAGAGGAGGGAGAGGGAGAGGAGGGAGAGGGAGAGGAGGGAGGGAGTGGGAGTGGGGGAGGAGGAAGGGAGAGGGAGAGGAGGAAGGGAGAGGGAGAGGAGGAAGGGAGATGGAGAGGGAGAGGACGAAGGGAGAGGGAGAGAGAGAGGAGAAAGGGAGCGGGAGAGGGAGGGGAGGAACGGAGAGGGAGGAGAGAAACGAGAGGGAGAGGGAGTGGAGGAAGGGAGGGAGAGGGGGAGGAGGAAGGGCGAGGGGGAGAGGAGGGAGGGAGAGGGAGTGGAGGTAGCTAGAGGGAGAGGCTGAGGAGAAAGGGGGGGGTGAGGGAGAGGAGGAAGGGAGAGGTGGAGGGGGAAGGGAGAGGGAGAGCGGGAAGGGAGAGGGAGAGGAAGAATGGAGAGGGAGAGGGAGAAGATAAAGGGAGAGGAAGATGGAGAGGAGGAAGGGAGAGGAGGAAGGGAGGGGGAAAGGGAGAGGAAAAAGGGAGAGGGAGAGGGAGAGGAGGAAGGGAGAGGAGGAAGGGGGAGGCAGAGGAAGAGGAGGAACGGAGAGGGAGAGGGAGAGGAGGAAGGGAGAGGGTGAGGGAGAGGAAGAAGGGAGAGGGAGAGAAGGGAGAGGGAGAGGGAGAGAATAAAAGGAGAGGAGGAAGGGAGAGGAGGAAAGGATAGGGAGAGGAGGAAGGGTGAGGGGGAGGATGAAGAGAGAGGGAGAGGGGGAAGGGAGAGGAGAAAGGTAGAGGGAGAGGAGGAAGTGAGAGGGAGATGAGGGAGGGAGAGGTGGAAGGGAGTGGAAGAGGAGGAAGGGAGATGGAGAGGAGGGATGGAGAGGAGGAAGGGTGAAGGAGAGGAGGAAGGGAGAGGGAAAGGGAGAGGGAGAGGAGAAAGGGAGAGGGAGAGGGAGAGGACGAATAGAGATAGAGAGGGAGAGGGAGAGGGAGAGGCAGAGGGAAAGGGAGAGGATGAAGGAAGAGGGAGAGGGAGAGGAGGAAGCGGGAGGGACAGGCAGAGGAGGAAGGGCGAGGGAGAGGAGGAAGCGGGAGGGAGAGGGAGAGGAGGAAGGGAGAGGGATAGGGAGAGGGAGAGGAGGAAGGGAGAGGCAGAGGGAGTGGGAGAGGAGGAAGGAAGAGGGTGAGGAGGGAGAGGGAGAGGAGCAAGAGAGAGGGAGAGGAGGGGTGTAAAGGAGGAAGGGAGAGGGAGAGGATGGAGGGAGAGGGAGAGGGAGGAGGAAGGAAGAGAGAGGGAGAGGAGGAAGGGAGAGGAGGAAGGTAGAGGAGGAAGGGATATGGGAGAGGGACAGGGAGAGGGAGAGGGAGAGGAGGAAGAGAGATATGGAGAGGAGGAAGGGAGAGGAGAGAGAGGGAGAGGGAGAGGAGGAATGGAGAGGAGGAAGTGAGAGTGAGAGGAGGGAGGGAGAGGAGGAAGGGTGATGGAGAGGAGGAAGGGAGAGGGAAAGGGAGAGGGAGAGTAGGAAGGGAGAGGGAGAGGAGGAAGGGAGAGGGAGAGGGAGAGGAGGAAGGGAGAGGGTGAGGGAGAGGAAGAAGGGAGAGGGAGAGGGAGAGAAGGGAGAGGGAGAGGGAGAGAATAAAAGGAGAGGAGGAAGGGAGAGGAGGAAAGGAGAGGGAGAGGAGGAAGGGTGAGGGGGAGGATGAAGAGAGAGGGAGAGGGGGAAGGGAGAGGAGAAAGGTAGAGGGAAAGGAGGAAGTGAGAGGGAGATGAGGGAGGGAGAGGTGGAAGGGAGTGGAATAGGAGGAAGGGAGATGGAGAGGAGGGATGGAGAGGAGGAAGGGTGAAGGAGAGGAGGAAGGGAGAGGGAAATGGAGAGGGAGAGGAGGAAGGGAGAGGGAGAGGGAGAGGACGAATAGAGATAGAGAGGGAGAGGGAGAGGGAGAGGCAGAGGGAAAGGGAGAGGATGAAGGGAGAGGGAGAGGGAGAGGAGGAAGCGGGAGGGACAGGCAGAGGAGGAAGGGCGAGGGAGAGGAGGAAGCGGGAGGGAGAGGGAGAGGAGGAAGGGAGAGGGATAGGGAGAGGGAGAGGAGGAAGGGAGAGGCAGAGGGAGTGGGAGAGGAGGAAGGAAGAGGGAGAGGAGGGAGAGGGAGAGGAGCAAGAGAGAGGGAGAGGAGGGGTGTAAAGGAGGAAGGGAGAGGGAGAGGATGGAGGGAGAGGGAGAGGGAGGAGGAAGGAAGAGAGAGGGAGAGGAGGAAGGGAGAGGAGGAAGGTAGAGGAGGAAGGGATATGGGAGAGGGACAGGGAGAGGGAGAGGGAGAGGAGGAAGAGAGATATGGAGAGGAGGAAGGGAGAGGAGAGAGAGGGAGAGGGAGAGGAGGAATGGAGAGGAGGAAGTGAGAGTGAGAGGAGGGAGGGAGAGGAGGAAGGGTGATGGAGAGGAGGAAGGGAGAGGGAAAGGGAGAGGGAGAGTAGGAAGGGAGAGGGAGAGGAGGAAGGGAGAGGGAGAGGGAGAGGAGGAAGGGAGAGGGTGAGGGAGAGGAAGAAGGGAGAGGGAGAGGGAGAGAAGGGAGAGGGAGAGGGAGAGAATAAAAGGAGAGGAGGAAGGGAGAGGAGGAAAGGAGAGGGAGAGGAGGAAGGGTGAGGGGGAGGATGAAGAGAGAGGGAGAGGGGGAAGGGAGAGGAGAAAGGTAGAGGGAAAGGAGGAAGTGAGAGGGAGATGAGGGAGGGAGAGGTGGAAGGGAGTGGAATAGGAGGAAGGGAGATGGAGAGGAGGGATGGAGAGGAGGAAGGGTGAAGGAGAGGAGGAAGGGAGAGGGAAATGGAGAGGGAGAGGAGGAAGGGAGAGGGAGAGGGAGAGGACGAATAGAGATAGAGAGGGAGAGGGAGAGGGAGAGGCAGAGGGAAAGGGAGAGGATGAAGGGAGAGGGAGAGGAGAGGAGGAAGCGGGAGGGACAGGCAGAGGAGGAAGGGCGAGGGAGAGGAGGAAGCGGGAGGGAGAGGGAGAGGAGGAAGGGAGAGGGATAGGGAGAGGGAGAGGAGGAAGGGAGAGGCAGAGGGAGTGGGAGAGGAGGAAGGAAGAGGGAGAGGAGGGAGAGGGAGAGGAGCAAGAGAGAGGGAGAGGAGGGGTGTAAAGGAGGAAGGGAGAGGGAGAGGATGGAGGGAGAGGGAGAGGGAGGAGGAAGGAAGAGAGAGGGAGAGGAGGAAGGGAGAGGAGGAAGGTAGAGGAGGAAGGGATATGGGAGAGGGACAGGGAGAGGGAGAGGGAGAGGAGGAAGAGAGATATGGAGAGGAGGAAGGGAGATGAGAGAGAGGGAGAGGGAGAGGAGGAATGGAGAGGAGGAAGTGAGAGTGAGAGGAGGGAGGGAGAGGAGGAAGGGTGATGGAGAGGAGGAAGGGAGAGGGAAAGGGAGAGGGAGAGTAGGAAGGGAGAGGGAGAGGGAGAGGACGAAGGGAGAGGGAGAGGGAGAGGAGGAAGGGAGAGAGGGAGAGGGAGTGGTAGTGGAGGAATGGAGAAGGAGAGGGAGAGATAGAGGGAGAGGGAGAGGGAGAGAAGGAAGGGAGAGGGAAAGGGAGTGGGAGAGGACGAAGGGAGAGGGAGAGGAGGAAGGGAGGGAGGAGGGAGGGAGAGGAGGAAGGGAGAGGGAGAGGAGGAAAGGAGGGGGAGAGGAGGAAGTGTGATGGAAAGGGAGAGGGAGAGGAGGAAGGAAGAGGGAGGGAGAGGAGGAAGGGAGGGAGAGAGGCAGAGGAGGAAGGGAGGAGGAGAGGGAGAGGGAGAGGAGGAAGGGAGAGGGAGAGGGTGTGGGAGAGAAAGAATGGGGAGGGAGAGGGAAAGGATGATGAGATAGGCAGAGAGAGAGGAGGAAGGGAGAGGGAGAGGAAGAGGAAGAAGGGAGGGGGAGTGGGAGAGTGGGAAGGGAGAGGGAGAGGAGGAAGGGTGGGATGGAAGGGAGGGAGAGGGAGAGGAGGAAGGGAGAGGGAGAGGAGGAATTGAGATTGAGATGGAGTCGGAGAGGAGGAAGGGAGAGGGAGAGAGGAAGGGGAGCAGAGGGAGTGAGAGGAGGATGGGAGAGGGAGAGGAGGAAGGGAGAGGGAGAGGAGGAAGGGTGAGGGAAAGGGAGAGGGAGAGGAGGAAGGGAGAGAGGAGAGGAGCAAGGGAGAGGAAGAAGGGAGAGGGAGAGGATGGAGGGAGAGGAGGAAGGGAGAGGGAGAGGAGAAGGAGAGGAGGAAGGGGGAGAGGAGAGAGGGAGAGGAGGAATGGAGAGGGAGAGGGAGAGGTAGAGGAGGAAGGGAGAGGAGGAAGGGATGGGGAGAGGAGGAAAGGGGGGAGAGGAGAGAGAGGGAGAGGAGGAAGCGAGAGGAGGAAGGGAGAGGAGAAAGGGAGAGGGAGAGGAGGAAGTGAGAGGGAGATGAGGGAGGGAGACGAGGAAGGGAGTGGGAGAGGAGGGAGGGAGAGGAGGAAGGGATAGGAGGAAGGGCGAGGAGGAAAGGAGAGGGAGAGGAATAAAGGGAGAGGAGGAAAGAAGAGGGAGAGGAGGAAGGCAGAGCGAGAGGAGGAAGGGAGATGGAGGAGGAAGGGAGAGGGAGAGGAGGAATGGAGAGGGAGAGGGAGAGGTAGTGGAGGAATGTAGAAGGAGAGGGAGAAATAGAGGGAGAGAGAGGGGGTGAGGAGGAAGGGAGAGGGAAAGCGAGTGGGAGAGGAGGAAGGGAGAGGGAGAGGAGGAAGGGAGGGAGAGGAGGAAGGGAGAGGGAGAGGAGGAAGGGAGAGGGAGAGTGGGAAGGGAGAGGGAGAGGAAGAAAGGAGAGGGAGAGGGAGAGGAGGAAGGGAGAGGAAGATGGAGAGGAGGAAGGGAGAGGAGGAAGGGAGGAAGAGAGGGAGAGGGAGAGGAGGAAGGGAGAGGAAGAGAGTGTGGGAGAGAAGGAATGGGGAGGGAGGGAAAGGAGGATAAGATAGGCAGAGAGAGAGGAGGAAGGGAGAGGAGAGGAAGAGGAGGAAGGGAGGGGGATGGAGTCGGAGAGGAGGAAGGGAGAGGGAGAGGAGGAAGGCAGTAGAGGAAGTGAGAGGAGGATGGGAGAGGGAGAGGAGGAAGGGAGAGGGAGAGGAGGAAGGGTGAGGGAAAGGGAGAGGGAGAGGAGGAATGGAGAGAGGAGAGGAGCAAGGGAGAGGAGGAAGGGAGAGGGAGAGGATGGAGGGAGAGGAGGAGGGAGAGGGAGAGGAGAGAGGGAGAGGAGGAAGGGGAGAGGAAAGAGGGAGAGGAGGAATGGAGAGGGAGAGGGAGAGGTAGAGGAGGAAGGGAGAGGGAGAGGAGGGAGAGGGAGAGGAGGGGGCGAGGGAGGAGGAAGTGGGAGGGAGAGGGAGAGGACGAAGGGAGAGGGAGAGGGAGAGGAGGAAGGGAGAGGAGAGAGAGGGAGGGAGAGGAGGAAGCGAGAGGAGGAAGGGAGAGGAGAATGGGAGAGGGAGAGGAGGAAGTGAGAGGGAGATGAGGGAGGGAGAGGAGGAAGGGAGTGGGAGAGGAGGGAGGGAGAGGAGGAAGGGAGAGGAGGAAGGGCGAGGAGGAAGGGAGAGGGAGAGGAGTAAAGGGAGAGGAGGAAAGGAGGGAGAGGAGGAAGGCAGAGCGAGAGGAGGAAGGGGGAGGAGGAAGGGAGATGGAGAGGAGGAAGGGAGAGGGAGAGGAGGAATGGAGAGGGAGAGGGAGAGGAAGTGGAGGAATGTAGAAGAAGAGGGAGAAATAGAGGGAGAGAGAGGGAGAGAGGAGGAAGGGAGAGGGAAAGGGAGTGGGAGAGGAGGAAGGGAGGGAGGGGGAGAGGAGGAAAGGAGGGAGAGGAGGAAGGGAGAGAAGGGAGGAAGGAAGAGGAGGAAGGGAGAGGATGGAGGGAGAGGAGGAAGGGAGAGAGAGAGGAGAGAGGGAGAAGAGGAACGGAGAGGGAGAGGGAGAGGTAGAGGAGAGGGAGGGAGAGGAGGGAGAGGGAGAGGAGGGAGAGGGAGAGGAGGGAGGGAGTGGGAGTGGGGGAGGAGGAAGGGAGAGGGAGAGGAGGAAGGGAGAGGGAGAGGAGGAAGGGAGATGGAGAGGGAGAGGACGAAGGGAGAGGGAGAGAGAGAGGAGAAAGGGAGCGGGAGAGGGAGGGGAGGAACGGAGAGGGAGGAGAGAAACGAGAGGGAGAGGGAGTGGAGGAAGGGAGGGAGAGAGGGAGGAGGAAGGGCGAGGGGGAGAGGAGGGAGGGAGAGGGAGTGGAGGTAGCTAGAGGGAGAGGCTGAGGAGTAAGGGAGGGGGTGAGGGAGAGGAGGAAGGGAGAGGTGGAGGGGGAAGGGAGAGGGAGAGCGGGAAGGGAGAGGGAGAGGAAGAATGGAGAGGGAGAGGGAGAAGATAAAGGGAGAGGAAGATGGAGAGGAGGAAGGGAGAGGAGGAAGGGAGAGGGAAAGGGAGAGGGAAAAGGGAGAGGGAGAGGGAGAGGAGGAAGGGAGAGGAGGAAGGGGGAGGCAGAGGAAGAGGAGGGACGGAGAGGGAGAGGGAGAGGAGGAAGGGAGAGGGTGAGGGAGAGGAAGAAGGGAGAGGGAGAGGGAGAGAAGGGAGAGGGAGAGGGAGAGAATAAAAGGAGAGGAGGAAGGGAGAGGAGGAAAGGAGAGGGAGAGGAGGAAGGGTGAGGGGGAGGATGAAGAGAGCGGGAGAGGGGGAAGGGAGAGGAGAAAGGTAAAGGGAGAGGAGGAAGTGAGAGGGAGATGAGGGAGGGAGAGGTGGAAGGGAGTGGAATAGGAGGAAGGGAGATGGAGAGGAGGGATGGAGAGGAGGAAGGGTGAAGGAGAGGAGGAAGGGAGAGGGAAAGGGAGAGGGAGAGGAGGAAGGGAGAGGGAGAGGGAGAGGACGAATAGAGATAGAGAGGGAGAGGGAGAGGGAGAGGCAGAGGGAAAGGGAGAGGATGAAGGGAGAGGGAGAGGGAGAGGAGGAAGCGGGAGGGACAGGCAGAGGAGGAAGGGCGAGGGAGAGGAGGAAGCGGGAGGGAGAGGGAGAGGAGGAAGGGAGAGGGATAGGGAGAGGGAGAGGAGGAAGAGAGAGGCAGAGGGAGTGGGAGAGGAGGAAGGAAGAGGGAGAGGAGGGAGAGGGAGAGGAGCAAGAGAGAGGGAGAGGAGGGGTGTAAAGGAGGAAGGGAGAGGGAGAGGATGGAGGGAGAGGGAGAGGGAGGAGGAAGGAAGAGAGAGGGAGAGGAGGAAGGGAGAGGAGGAAGGTAGAGGAGGAAGGGATATGGGAGAGGGACAGGGAGAGGGAGAGGGAGAGGAGGAAGAGAGAAATGGAGAGGAGGAAGGGAGAGGAGAGAGAGGGAGAGGGAGAGGAGGAATGGAGAGGAGGAAGTGAGAGTGAGAGGAGGGAGGGAGAGGAGGAAGGGTGATGGAGAGGAGGAAGGGAGAGGGAAAGGGAGAGGGAGAGTAGGAAGGGAGAGGGAGAGGGAGAGGACGAAGGGAGAGGGAGAGGGAGAGGAGGAAGGGAGAGGGTGAGGGAGAGGAAGAAGGGATAGGGAGAGGGAGAGAAGGGAGAGGGAGAGGGAGAGAATAAAAGGAGAGGAGGAAGGGAGAGGAGGAAAGGAGAGGGAGAGGAGGAAGGGTGAGGGGGAGGATGAAGAGAGAGGGAGAGGGGGCAGGGAGAGGAGAAAGGTAGAGGGAGAGGAGGAAGTGAGAGGGAGATGAGGGAGGGAGAGGTGGAAGGGTGGAATAGGAGGAAGGGAGATGGAGAGGAGGGATGGAGAGGAGGAAGGGTGAAGGAGAGGAGGAAGGGAGAGGGAAAGGGAGAGGGAGAGGAGGAAGGGAGAGGGAGAGGGAGAGGACGAATAGAGATAGAGAGGGAGAGGGAGAGGGAGAGGCAGAGGGAAAGGGAGAGGATGAAGGGAGAGGGAGAGGGAGAGGGAGAGGAGGAAGCGGGAGGGACAGGCAGAGGAGGAAGGGCGAGGGAGAGGAGGAAGCGGGAGGGAGAGGGAGAGGAGGAAGGGAGAGGGATAGGTAGAGGGAGAGGAGGAAGGGAGAGGCAGAGGGAGTGGGAGAGGAGGAAGGAAGAGGGAGAGGAGGGAGAGGGAGAGGAGCAAGAGAGAGGGAGAGGAGGGGTGTAAAGGAGGAAGGGAGAGGGAGAGGATGGAGGGAGAGGGAGAGGGAGGAGGAAGGAAGAGAGAGGGAGAGGAGGAAGGGAGAGGAGGAAGGTAGAGGAGGAAGGGATATGGGAGAGGGACAGGGAGAGGGAGAGGGAGAGGAGGAAGAGAGATATGGAGAGGAGGAAGGGAGAGGAGAGAGAGGGAGAGGGAGAGGAGGAATGGAGAGGAGGAAGTGAGAGTGAGAGGAGGGAGGGAGAGGAGGAAGGGTGATGGAGAGGAGGAAGGGAGAGGGAAAGGGAGAGGGAGAGTAGGAAGGGAGAGGGAGAGGGAGAGGACGAAGGGAGAGGGAGAGGGAGAGGAGGAAGGGAGAGAGGGAGAGGGAGTGGTAGTGGAGGAATGGAGAAGGAGAGGGAGAGATAGAGGGAGAGGGAGAGGGAGAGAAGGAAGGGAGAGGGAAAGGGAGTGGGAGAGGAGGAAGGGAGAGGGAGAGGAGGAAGGGAGGGAGGAGGGAGGGAGAGGAGGAAGGGAGAGGGAGAGGAGGAAAGGAGGGGGAGAGGAGGAAGTGTGATGGAAAGGGAGAGGGAGAGGAGGAAGGAAGATGGAGGGAGAGGAGGAAGGGAGGGAGAGAGGCAGAGGAGGAAGGGAGGAGGAGAGGGAGAGGGAGAGGAGGAAGGGAGAGGGAGAGGGTGTGGGAGAGAAAGAATGGGGAGGGAGAGGGAAAGGATGATGAGATAGGCAGAGAGAGAGGAGGAAGGGAGAGGGAGAGGAAGAGGAAGAAGGGAGGGGGAGTGGGAGAGTGGGAAGGGAGAGGGAGAGGAGGAAGGGTGGGATGGAAGGGAGGGAGAGGGAGAGGAGGAAGGGAGAGGGAGAGGAGGAATTGAGATTGAGATGGAGTCGGAGAGGAGGAAGGGAGAGGGAGAGGAGGAAGGGAGCAGAGGGAGTGAGAGGAGGATGGGAGAGGGAGAGGAGGAAGGGAGAGGGAGAGGAGGAAGGGTGAGGGAAAGGGAGAGGGAGAGGAGGAAGGGAGAGAGGAGAGGAGCAAGGGAGAGAAAGAAGGGAGAGGGAGAGGATGGAGGGAGAGGAGGAAGGGAGAGGGAGAGGAGAAGGAGAGGAGGAAGGGGGAGAGGAGAGAGGGAGAGGAGGAATGGAGAGGGAGAGGGAGAGGTAGAGGAGGAAGGGAGAGGAGGAAGGGAGGGGGAGAGGAGGAAAGGAGGGAGAGGAGAGAGAGGGAGAGGAGGAAGCGAGAGGAGAAAGGGAGAGGGAGAGGAGGAAGTGAGAGGGAGATGAGGGAGGGAGACGAGGAAGGGAGTGGGAGAGGAGGGAGGGAGAGGAGGAAGGGATAGGAGGAAGGGCGAGGAGGAAAGGAGAGGGAGAGGAATAAAGGGAGAGGAGGAAAGAAGAGGGAGAGGAGGAAGGCAGAGCGAGAGGAGGAAGGGAGATGGAGGAGGAAGGGAGAGGGAGAGGAGGAATGGAGAGGGAGAGGGAGAGGTAGTGGAGGAATGTAGAAGGAGAGGGAGAAATAGAGGGAGAGAGTGGGGGTGAGGAGGAAGGGAGGGGGAAAGCGAGTGGGAGAGGAGGAAGGGAGAGGGAGAGGAGGAAGGGAGGGAGAGGAGGAAGGGAGAGGGAGAGGAGGAAGGGAGAGGGAGAGTGGGAAGGGAGAGGGAGAGGAAGAAAGGAGAGGGAGAGGGAGAGGAGGAAGGGAGAGGAAGATGGAGAGGAGGAAGGGAGAGGAGGAAGGGAGAGGGAAAGGGAGAGGGAAAAGGGAGAGGGAGAGGGAGAGGAGGAAGGGAGAGGAGGAACGGAGAGGGAGAGGGAGATGAGGAAGGGAGAGGGTGAGGGAGACGAAGAAGGGAGAGGGAGAGGGAGAGAAGGGAGGGAGAGGGAGAGGATAAAAGGAGAGGAGGAAGGGAGAGGGAGAGGAGGAAGGGAGAAGGAGAGGAGGAAGCTAGAGGGAGAGGATGAAGAGAGATGGAGAGGAGGAAGGGAGAGGGAGGCGGAGTGGAGGAAGGGAGAGGGAGAGGAGGGAGGGAGAGGAGGAAGGGAGTTGGAGAGGCGGAAGGGAGAGGGAGAGGGAGTGGAGGAAGGTAGACAGAGAGAGGAGGGAGCGAGAGGAGAAAGGGAGAGGAGGAAGGGAGGGGAGGAAGGGACGGGAGGAAGGGAGACGGAGAGGAGAGAGGGAGAGGAGGAAGTGAGAGGGAGAGGAGAGAGGGAGAGGAGGAATGGAGAGGGAGAGGGAGACGTAGTGGAGGAATGTAGAAGGAGAGGGAGAGATGGAGGGAGAGAGAGGGGGAGAGGAGGAAGGGAGCCAGAACAAGGGGTCACAGTCTAAGGATAAGGGGGAATTCCTTTAGGACCGAAATGAGGAAAACATTCTTTACACAGAGAGTGGTGAGTCTCTGGAATTTCATTTCGGAGTCACGTGAGTGACTTCGTGAAGAGCCCGCCGGCGCGCATGCTCGTCAAATCGTCGTATCGCGTTGCTGCGACGGCTGGCGGTGGAGCGCGCTCCTCGCCAGCCCTTCATAAGGGGCCACGGAGGTAAGTATCCTACCTTTAGTTGGTGGTCCTTGTTGTTGGTTATGCCTTGCAGCAAGGACATGGATGGGAGTTCCAAGGGCCGGAGGACATCAGGACGAGTTCGCTGGTCAACAGTTCCGGGGCCTTTACCATCGGCAGTACCTGCAACGCAGGCCGGGACTCAGGCGGAGATGTGGGTAAGCCCTGTGATTACAGGTCCAGATCCGCCAGCACACCACAGCTCGGAGGAGTTCGACGAGGAGGAGTGTGGTGTGCCGCCAGAGCAGGGGGACCCTGCCATGGCAGTCAGGTCGTCAGCGGGCTCGCTGGCGACCTCGAGCTGGGTGCGTGCGGCTGCACGGCCCGTTCCACTCAGCCCTCCGAGTAGGGGAAGGGCAGGAGCCCAGAAGCCTAACCCTGCCAGGGCTGAGGCATTGCCTGACACGGAGGAGCGGTCAGGTTCCAGGGCGAGACCCGGGGCGGCTGTGAGGTCCAGCCGGCACACCCCGACTCTCGACGCCGGGACGGGTCGGTTGAGTCGGGTCTCGTCACGGTCGCCGAGCCCCCCATGGATGGGTGGGCGAGACCATGCGTCGGCAAAGTCCACGATGTGGGCAACCGGCAAGCCTGCGCGGGCTTCAGGCAGCCATGCTTCGGCTGGTGCCGACACCACGCCGCAAGTGCCCTTAGTGGCAGCGGCTTCAGCTCCCGCTAAACGGAGGCGGTTGAACACGCCCGCGCGGGAGTCGCGCAGTTTCGCCTCGGCGGCTGTTAGCGACAACTACCGGCACCGGCTGGGCCTCGATGAGGTGCGGGCCGATGATAGGAGCCCGGTTTCTTTTCAGAGCCGGAGGACTCCGACCACCTGAGTGTTCAGGGTGAAGGGCGTATTGACCGTATGGAGCGGCTGCTGGAGCTCCTGCTTCAACGTCAACTACAGCAGGGCAGCAACAGGCACAGGGCGTCGTCACCAGCCTCTACCATCAACCTGGAGCAGCAGGAGGAGGAGGTTTTGGTGGATTCCATACCACCTCCGTTGGAGGTGCCAGCGGAGGATCTTCTGGATGTGGTGACCAAATTTGCGGCCCCACATTCATCTGGACTTCCTTTAAACGCAAAGCTGGCAGCCACTGTGGACTTTCTTAACAACCAGCAACTACAGGAAGAAGTCCTCATTCAGGCAATGAGCCGTCACAAGGCTCCATCCAATTGCAACTCCCTCAACGTGCCTGTGGTCAATACGCCGATATGGGGCAACATCAGTGCGGCTATCCGTCAACAAGAGGTAAAATTGCAGCGGATCCTGAAGCTCCTCACGGCCGGTATTACCGCCTTTGCCCGGTCGGTGGACGGGGACGAACTGAATTTGGACCAGGAAGATGCTCTGGCCCTCCTGTGCGCGACCCAGCACGAAATCAACGGGTTTCGCAAAAACAGCATCCGCACAGCGCTCAACCCGAAGTTTGCAGGATTGTGCAAACCACCGCCGCCGCCCCCGCCCCGTCAACTCTTTGGGGAGGACCTCTCGAAGAGAGTCAAAGAGCTTGACGAACAAGCCAAAACGGTGGGGATCATGCGCTCTCAGAGTGCCCCCGCACCGTCAGGCTCAAAGTCTCCATACATTCGCTCACGAGGGTCTGCTAGTACCTCGACGAGGACCCACCCTCAAGCTCCACAACGACAGCAACATCAGACCCAGCACCAGGGGTCTTTTTTAGGACAGGGTCGGCAGAGACCCTGGTGGAAAACGAAGACGCCGCGCCCTCAAGCCAACCCAGCACCTCCACGTCCACCCACACGTGTCAAGGACCGCCGGTAACCACGGAGGTGAGGGGGTCTGGTTCTCTCTTTTCTCTTTGTTTAACTTCACATGTTGGTGGTCGCCTTCGGCTGTTTTTGGGTGCATGGAGTAATTTTACTGGTGACGAGTATGTGTTGCAGAATATTCATGGGCATAAAATTGAGTTTATTAATGGCGACATTCCTCCATCCCAGCACATGCCCGGTCGAACGTTTAAATTATCTGCTGCAGAACAGGCAGCAGGCTACAAGGAAATTTTAAGGCTTGAACAGAAGGGAGTGATTGAGAAAGCGGTGCATGAGCCAGTTGAATTTGTTTCGAATATATTCACCAGACCTAAGAAGGATGGAGGTTGTCGTGTCATTATTGATCTAACCCGTTTGAATACTTTTGTAACATATACTCATTTTAAAATGGATACGTTTGAAACAGCCAAATCATTGATTTATCATGGTTGCTTTATGGCATGCATCGATTTGAAAGACGCATACTATTCAGTATCCATCCAGAAATACGACAGGAGGTTTTTGAAATTCATCTGGATGGGGCAACTCTGGCAGTACAAGGCTTTGCCTAATGGGCTCACCACAGCCCCTAGATTGTTCACTAAATGAGTGAAACCAATTATGGCTATATTATGGCGACATCATATAGTTATGGCCTATTTAGATGATATCTTAATTGTGGGCCACACCCTGGAATTGGCTGAACAGGGAGTTGCAGCTGTGTCAATATATTTCAACAATTAGGGTTTATTGTCCATCCAGAGAAATCAAAGTTCTGCCCAGCCCAGGTGATTAATTACCTAGGGTTCACGGTGAACTCTATGAGCATGAGGGTTACCATACCAATTAACAAGATTGAGGAGGTTACCCAGGTGTGTCAAGGTTTAATCCGCACCCATATACCATCGATTCGGCATACAGCTACAGTAATTGGTAAGCTTGTAGCTTTGTTTCCGGCAGCGCGATATGGACCTTTGCATTATCAGAGTTTGCAAAGAGCTAAAATTGCTGCGTTAAAACAGGACGCTGGTCATTATGATCGATCAATGCAGCTGCCGTCCGAAGCGATAAATGAGTTGCAATGGTGGGTGTGCCACATTAGCAGCTCATTCAAGCCTATCAGGGAGGCTAATCCGGTGGTATATTTGCAGACTGATGCAAGCTCCAATGGCTGGGGAGCTACGGATAATTGCTCTAGTTGTGGGGGCAGATGGGACACCCTTGAGTCAACGATGTTGTTGACTCAAGGGATTAACTATTTGGAGTTGCTGGCAGCATTCCACGGACTTCGTGCGTATTGTTCCAAGCTTGTTGGAGCACATGTCCGTCTCCAAATAGACAACACCACAGCAGTGGCATACTTAAACCATATGGGTGGTACCAGGTCAGTTTCGTGTGACAAATTGGCTAACTCAATTTGGCTCTGGTGTGTTCAAAGAGACATTTGGATTTCAGCTACCTATTTGCCAGGTGAGCTTAATGCTGTGGCGGACACCAGGTCACGCATATTTAATGACAATATTGAATGGATGTTGCATCCTGAGATTTTGCTAAAGTCACAGCCAAATTTGGTAAACCGGACATTGACCTTTTTGCGTCACGGTTGAACCATCAGGTACCAACCTACGTTTCATGGGAACCAGATCCTGGGGCAATAGCGCTAGATGCATTCTCGCTGGACTGGGGGAATTGGTTTTTCTATGCCTTCCCCCCGTTTTGCCTCATCAGTCGGGTATTGCGTAAGATTCAGGCAGATGCTGCCAAGGGCATCCTTATTATACCCGACTGGCCCACACAGCCTTGGTATCCGGTGGTCTTTGACATGCTCAACGAACCTTGGGTCCTTTTGAAGGGTTGCCCACAATTGGTTACTCACCCTGTCTCAGGGGAGCCACATCCCTGCCATGGCTATTTAAATTTGTTGGCTTGCAGGTTCTGAACAGGCCGTTAGTCCAATACGGCCTCTCAGCTCGGACCATAGATACCATCGGGACGTCGTGTCGAGAGTCAACAAGGCGAAGATACCGCTCGCATATTAAGAAGTGGGAAGCCTACTGCAGCCGCTCTCGCATCACGTACGATGACGTGACAATAACCGACGTCCTGGAATTCCTCGCGGGGTTGCACCATGATGAACACTTAAGTTACAGTGCCATCAACAGCGCCAGAAGTGCGCTCTCATTCTACCTCAATATTGAGGTAGGATCCAACAGGCTAGTGTCCAGACTCATGCGGGGTATATTCAATATGAATCCGCCTACACCACGCTATAATATCACCTGGGATGTCAGGGACGTATTAAACCTGCTCAGGACGTGGTCTCCCATGGAAGGGCTCCAACTGGACAAACTCACCATGAAGCTGGTGATGTTACTAGCGCTGACTTCAGCTCAGAGGGTACAGACACTACACAAACTTCGTGTCGACAGAATGACTTCTACCCCTACAGAAGTAGTCTTTTTCATTGACGAGCTACTAAAGCAGCATAGACCTGGGTGCACAGGGCTGCAGCTGAAGTTCCCGGCATACCCCGCAGATGCTAGGCTATGTTTAGCCTCACATATCCGCCACTATGTCAAGGTGACGGCACGCATCAGAGGAATGGAGAGATACCTGCTGGTCACTCATAAGAGACCTCATCATCGAGTGACAGTCCAGACGATATCCAGGTGGCTTCGAGTCATCTTGGGTAAGTCAGGTATCGACACCAATGTGTTCAAGTCTCATTCCACCAGGGCTGCATCGACGTCAGCGGCGAGGATTATGGAGGTGCCTATGGACCAAATT
Organism: Raja brachyura; assembly: GCA_963514005.1. Next base: position 8,657 of record CAUPSL010001595.1, on the reverse strand, counting down.
CTCGCCACAGCAGGATGGGCTAATGAAGCTGTGTTCCAGCGTTTTTATAACAAGCCTGTTGCTGCTCCTCTACAGTTCGCAGAAGCCGTGCTGAATGCAGGTCACGAGCGTGGAGATGTCCCCGCATGAGGGGTTTTTGATTTGTTATTAATAAATATGCTCTTGTTTTGCAGTATGAACTATTGAGCAAGTTTGTTCCTCCCATCCATCCCTGGTAGTGGTGTGTCAGCATGGACGTGGTCCAGGGCGTGTAATCACAGAAGCTTTGAAGTCTTCACGAAGTCACTCACGTGACTCCGAAATGAAATAGTAAGATTGAACGAGAACTTACCAGTTCGAAGGTTGATCTTTATTTTATGAGGAGTCGAAGTGAGGGATTTCGTGCCCTCCTCGCCCAACCCTCAATCACCTTCATCTGGTAATCTTAGTCACTTCAATCTTACTATGCGAAGTCATTTCTATTGTTGGTTTCTGTGATTCCACGCCGCTACTTTGAAGTATGTCGAGCATGCGCGCCGGCGGGCTCTTCACGAAATCCCTCACTTCGACTCCTCATAAAATAAAGATCAACCTTCGAACTGGTAAGTTCTCGTTCAATCTTACTATTCTCTGCCACAGAAGGTAGTTGAGACCAGTTCATTGGCTATATTTAAGAGGGCGTTTGATGTGGCACTTGTGGCTAAAGGGATCAGTGGGTGTGGAGAGAAGGCAGGTACGGGACACTGAGTTGGATGATCAGCCATGATCACATTGAATGGCGGTGCAGGCTCGAAGGGCCGAATGGCCTACTCCTGCACCTATTTTCTATGTTTCTATGTTTCTATGAGACGGAAAGGGAGTGGGAGAGGAGGAAGGGAGGGAGAGGAGGAAGGGAGCGAGAGGAGGGAGGGAGAGGAGGAAGGGAGAGGGAGAGGATGGAGGGAGAGGAGGGAGAGGGAGAAGAAGAGGAGGAAGGGAGAGGGAGAGGGAGAGAAGGGGGAGGGAGAGGGAGAGGATAAAAGGAGAGGAGGAAGGGAGAGGGAGAGGAGGAAGGGAGAGGGAGAGGAGGAAGGGATAGGGAGAGGATGAAGTGAGAGGGAGCGGAGGAAGGAAGAGGGAGAGGAGGAAGGGAGAGGGAATGGGAGAGGGAGAGGAGGAAGGGAGAGGGAGACGGAGTGGAGGAAGGGAGAGGGAGAGAGGGAGAGAGAAGGGAGAGGGAGAGGGAGAGGGGAGGAAGGGAGAGAGAGAGGGAGAGGAAGAGGTGGAAGCGGGAGGGAGAGGGAGAGGAGGAAGGGAGAGGGAGGGGAGGAAGGGAGATGAGGAAGCGAGAGGGAGAGGCAGGAGGTAGCGAGAGGGAGAGGGAGAGGAGGAACGGAGAGGGAGAGGAGGAAGGGAGAGGGTGAAGGAGAGGGGAGGAAGGGAGAGAGAGAGGGAGAGGAAGAGGTGGAAGCGGGAGGGAGAGGGAGAGGAGGAAGGGAGAGGGAGGGGAGGAAGGGAGATGAGGAAGGGAGAGGGAAAGGGAGGAGGAAGCGAGAGGGAGAGGGAGAGGAGGAAGGGAGAGGGTGTGGGAGAGGAGCAACGGAGAGGGAGAGGAGGAAGGGAGAGGGAGAGGAGGGAGGGAGAGGAGGAAGGGAGAGGAAGAGGAGGTAAAGAAGGAAGAGAGACGGAGAGGATGGAGGTAGAGGGAGAGGGAGAGGAGGAAGGGAGAGAGAGGGAGAGGAGGAAGGGAGAGGAGGAAGGGAGAGGGTGATGAGGAAGGGAGAGGGGGAAAGGAGAGGGAGAGGAGGAAGGCAGGGGGAGATGAGGAAGGGAGAGGGAGGGGAGGAAGGGAGAGCGAGAGGCGGGGGAGAGGAGGAAGGGAGAGGGAGAGGAGGGAGAGGAGGAAGGGTGATGGAGAGCAGGAAGGGAGAGGGAAAGGGAGAGGGAGAGGAGGAAGGGAGAGGGAGAGGACGAAGGGAGAGGGAGAGGGAGAGGGAGAGGAAGAAGGGAGAGGGAGAGGGAGAGGAGGAAGTGGGAGGGAGAGGGAGAGGAGGTGAGAGGGAGAGGGAGAGGAGAAAGCGGGAGGGAGTGGGACAGGAGGAAGGGAGAGAAAGAGGGAGAGGAGGAAGGGAGAGGGAGAGGGAGTGGGAGACGAGGAAGGAAGAGGGAGAGGAGGAAGGGAGAGGGAGAGGAGGAAGGGAGAGGAGGAAGGGAGAGGGAGAGGATGGAGGGAGAGGGAGAAGGAGAGGGAGGAGGAAGGTAGAGAGAAGGGGAGGAGGAAGGCAGAGGAGGAAGGCAGAGGAGGATGGGAGATGGGAGAAGGACAGGGACAGGGAGAGGAGGAAGGGAGAGAGAGAGGGAGTGCAGGAAGGGAGAGAGAGGAGGGAGCGAGAGGGCGAAGCGAGAGAAGGAAGGGAGATGAGGAAGGGAGGGGAGGAAGGGAGAGGGAGAGGAGAGAGGGAGAGGAGGAAGGGAGAGGGAGTGGAGAGGGAGAGGAGAAATGGAGTGGGAGAGGAGTGAGAGAGAGGAGGAAGGGAGAGGGAGAGGGAGAGAAGGGGGAGGGAGAGGGAGAGGATAAAAGGAGAGGAGGAAGGGAGAGGGAGAGGAGGAAGGGAGAGGGAGAGGAGGAAGGGATAGGGAGAGGATGAAGTGAGAGGGAGCGGAGGAAGGAAGAGGGAGAGGAGGAAGGGAGAGGGAATGGGAGAGGGAGAGGAGGAAGGGAGAGGGAGACGGAGTGGAGGAAGGGAGAGGGAGAGAGGGAGAGAGAAGGGAGAGGGAGAGGGGAGGAAGGGAGAGAGAGAGGGAGAGGAAGAGGTGGAAGCGGGAGGGAGAGGGAGAGGAGGAAGGGAGAGGGAGGGGAGGAAGGGAGATGAGGAAGCGAGAGGGAGAGGCAGGAGGTAGCGAGAGGGAGAGGGAGAGGAGGAACGGAGAGGGAGAGGAGGAAGGGAGAGGGTGAAGGAGAGGGGAGGAAGGGAGAGAGAGAGGGAGAGGAAGAGGTGGAAGCGGGAGGGAGAGGGAGAGGAGGAAGGGAGAGGGAGGGGAGGAAGGGAGATGAGGAAGGGAGAGGGAAAGGGAGGAGGAAGCGAGAGGGAGAGGGAGAGGAGGAAGGGAGAGGGTGTGGGAGAGGAGCAACGGAGAGGGAGAGGAGGAAGGGAGAGGGAGAGGAGGGAGGGAGAGGAGGAAGGGAGAGGAAGAGGAGGTAAAGAAGGAAGAGAGACGGAGAGGATGGAGGTAGAGGGAGAGGGAGAGGAGGAAGGGAGAGAGAGGGAGAGGAGGAAGGGAGAGGAGGAAGGGAGAGGGTGATGAGGAAGGGAGAGGGGGAAAGGAGAGGGAGAGGAGGAAGGCAGGGGGAGATGAGGAAGGGAGAGGGAGGGGAGGAAGGGAGAGCGAGAGGCGGGGGAGAGGAGGAAGGGAGAGGGAGAGGAGGGAGAGGAGGAAGGGTGATGGAGAGCAGGAAGGGAGAGGGAAAGGGAGAGGGAGAGGAGGAAGGGAGAGGGAGAGGACGAAGGGAGAGGGAGAGGGAGAGGGAGAGGAAGAAGGGAGAGGGAGAGGGAGAGGAGGAAGTGGGAGGGAGAGGGAGAGGAGGTGAGAGGGAGAGGGAGAGGAGAAAGCGGGAGGGAGTGGGACAGGAGGAAGGGAGAGAAAGAGGGAGAGGAGGAAGGGAGAGGGAGAGGGAGTGGGAGACGAGGAAGGAAGAGGGAGAGGAGGAAGGGAGAGGGAGAGGAGGAAGGGAGAGGAGGAAGGGAGAGGGAGAGGATGGAGGGAGAGGGAGAAGGAGAGGGAGGAGGAAGGTAGAGAGAAGGGGAGGAGGAAGGCAGAGGAGGAAGGCAGAGGAGGATGGGAGATGGGAGAAGGACAGGGACAGGGAGAGGAGGAAGGGAGAGAGAGAGGGAGTGCAGGAAGGGAGAGAGAGGAGGGAGCGAGAGGGCGAAGCGAGAGAAGGAAGGGAGATGAGGAAGGGAGGGGAGGAAGGGAGAGGGAGAGGAGAGAGGGAGAGGAGGAAGGGAGAGGGAGTGGAGAGGGAGAGGAGAAATGGAGTGGGAGAGGAGTGAGAGAGAGGAGGAAGGGAGAGGGAGAGGAGGAAGGGAGAGGGAGAGGATGGAAGTGGAGTGGTAGTGGTGGAATGGAGAAGTAGAGGGAGAGGGAGAGGGAGAGGCAGAGGAGGAAGGGAGAGGGAAAGGGAGTGGGAGGAGGAAGGGAGGGGAGAGGAGGAAGGGAGGGAGAGGAGGAAGGGAGAGGGAGAGGAGGAAGGGAGAGGAGGAAGGGAGAGGGAGAGGATGGAGGGAGAGGAGGAAGGGAGAGGGAGAGGAGTGAGAGAGAGGAGGAAGGGAGACGGAGAGGGGAGAGAGAGAGGAGGAATGGAGAGAGAGAGGGAGAGGTAGAGGAGGAAGGGATAGGGAGAGGGAGAGGAGGGGGAGGGGAGGAGAAATGGAGAGGGAGAGGGAGAGGGAGAGAAGGAAGGGAGAGGGAGAGGGAGAGGAGGAAGGGAGAGGAGAGAGAGGGGGAGGGAGAGGAGGAAAGGAGAGGAGGAAGGAAGAGGAGAAGGGGAGAGGAGGAAGTGAGAGGGAGATGAGGGAGGGAGAGGAGGAAGGGAGTGGGAGAGGAGGGAGGGAGAGGAGTAAGGGAGAGGAGGAAGGGAGGGGGAGAGAGGGAGTGGGAGGGGAGAGGGAGAGGAGGAAGGGAGACGAGGAAGGGAGAGGAGGAAGGGCGAGGAGGAAGGGAGAGGGAGAGGAGTAAAGGGAGGAGGAAAGAAGAGGGAGAGGAGGAAGGCAGAGCGAGAGGAGAGGAGGAAGGGAGAGGAGGAAGGGAGAGGGAGGGGGAAGGGAGGGGGGAAGGGAGAGGAGGGAGAGCGAGAGGAGGTGGTAGAGGAGGAAGAGAGAGGGAGAGGAGGAAGGGAGGGAGAGGAGGAAGTGTGAGGGAAAGGGAGAGGGAGAGGAAGAAGGGAGGGGGAGGGAGAGGAGGAAGGGAGGGTGAGGCAGAGGAGGAAGGGAGAGGGAGAGGCAGAGGGAGAGGCGGAAGGGAGAGGGAGAGGGTGTGGGAGAGAAGGAAGGGGGAGGGAGAGGATGGAGAGGAGGAAGGGAGAGGGAGAGGAGTGAGAGAGAGGAGGAAGGGAGACGGAGAGGGGAGAGAGAGAGGAGGAATGGAGAGAGAGAGGGAGAGGTAGAGGAGGAAGGGATAGGGAGAGGGAGAGGAGGGAGAGGGGTGGAGAAATTGAGAGGGAGAGAAGGAAGGGAGAGGGAGAGGAGGAAGGGAGAGGAGAGAGAGGAGGAAGGGAGAGGAGGAAGGAAGAGGAGAAGGGGAGAGGGAGAGGAGGAAGTGAGAGGGAGATGAGGGAGGGAGAGGAGGAAGGGAGTGGGAGAGGAGGGAGGGAGAGGAGTAAGGGAGAGGAGGAAGGGAGAGGGGAGAGAAGGAGTGGGAGGGGAGAGGGAGAGGAGGAAGGGAGACGAGGAAGGGAGAGGAGGAAGGGCGAGGAGGAAGGGAGAGGGAGAGGAGTAAAGGGAGAGGAGGAAGAGAGAGGGAGAGGAGGAAGGGAGAGGAGGAAGTGTGAGGGAAAGGGAGAGGGAGAGGAAGAAGGGGGAGAGAGAGAGGAGGAAGGGAGAGGGAGATGGAGAGGAGGGAGAGGGAGAGGAGGGAGGGAGAGGGAGAGGGGGAGGAGGAAGGGAGAGGGAGAGGGAGAGCAGGAAGGGAGAGGGAGAGGGTCAGGAGGAAGGGAGAGGAGAGAGAGGGAGAGGGACAGGAGGAAGGGAGAGGAGGAAGGGAGAGGAGAAAGGGAGAGGGAGAGGAGGAAGTGAGTGGGAGATGAGGGAGGGAGAGGAGGAAGGGAGTGGGAGAGGAGGGAGGGAGAGGAGGAAGGGAGAGGAGGAAGGGAGAGGGGAGAGAGGGAGTGGGAGGGGGAGAGGGAGAGGAGGGAGGGAGAGGAGGAAGGGATATGGAGAGGAGGAAGGGAGAGGGAGAGGAGGAAGGGAGAGGGAGATGGAGTGGAGCAAGGGAGAGAGTGAGGAGGGAGCGAGAGGAGGAAGGGAGAGGAGAAAGGGCGAGGAGGAAGGGAGGGGAGGAAGGGAGAGGGAGCGGAGAGAGGGAGAAGAGGAAGTGAGAGGGAGAGGAGAGATGGAGAGGAGGAATGGAGAGGGAGGGAGAGGGAGATGGATAGGGAGAGGAGGAATGGAGAGGGAGAGTGGGAGAGGGAGGAGGAAGGGAGAGGGAGAGAGAGAGGAGGAATGGAGAGAGGGAGAGTGGAAGGGAGATGGAGAAGTAGAGGAATAAGGGAGAGGGAGAGGGAGGGGAGGAAGGGAGAGGGAGGGGAGGAAGCGAGAGGGAGGAGGAAGGGAGAGGGAGAGGGTGTGGAGGAAGGGGGAGGGAGAGTGAGAGGAGCAAGGGAGAGGAGGAATGGAGAGGGAGAGGAGGAAGGGAGAGGGAGAGGAGGAAGGGAGAGGGAGAGGTGGAAGGGAGAGGGAGAGAAGAGGAACGGAGGGAGAGTGAGTGTTGGAAGGGAGAGGGAGAGGTAGAGGTAGACGAGGAAGGGAGAGGGAGAGGGAGAATGAGAGGAATAAGGGAGAGGGAGGGAGAGGAGGAAGAGAGGAACGGAGAGTGAGTGTAGGAAGGGAGATGGAGAAGGAGATGGGAGAGGGAGAGGAGGAAGAGCGGGAGTGGGAGAGGAGGAAGTGAGAGGGAGAAGAGGAACGGAGAGGGAGAGGGAGAAGTAGAGGAGGAAGGGAGAGGGAGAGGGAGAGGAGGAAGGGAGCCGGAGAGGGAGAGAAGGGAGAGGGAGGGGGAGAGGAGGAAGGGAGCGGGAAAGGGAGAGGAGGAAGGGAGAGGGAGAGGGAGTGGCAGAGGAGTAATGGAGAGGGAGAGGAGGAAGGGAGAGGGAGAGGAGGGAGAGGAGGAAGGGAGGGAGAGGAGGAAGGGAGAGGGAGAGGATGGAGGGAGAGGAGGAAGGGAGGGGGAGAGGAGATAGGGAGAGAAGGAAGGGAGAAGGAGAGGAGAGAGGGAGAGGAGGAAGTGAGAGGGAGAGGGAGAAGGAGAGGAGGAAGGGAGAGGGAGAGGAGTAAGGGAGAGGGAGAGGGGGAGGAGGAAGGGAGAGGGAGGGAGAGGAGGAAGGGAGGGGGAGGGAGAGGGTGAAGGAGAAGAGGAAGTAGAGGGAGAGGGCGAGGAGGAAGGGAGAGGGAGAGGAAGAGGGACAGTAGGAAGGGAGAGGAAGAGGAAGGGAGAGGAGGAAGGGAGAGGGTGAGGGCGAAGAAGAAGGGAGAGGGAGATGGAGAGGAGGAGGTGAGAGAAAGGGAGAGGAGGAAGGGAGAGGGAGAGGAGGAAGGGAGAGGGAGAGGAGGAAGGGAGAGGAGCAAGGGAGAGGGAGGGTGTGGAGGAAGGGAGAGGGAGAGGAGCAAGGGAGAGGAGGAAGGGAGAGGAAGAAGGGTGAGGGAGAGGAGGAAGGGAGTGGGAGAGGAGGAAGAGAGAGCGAGAGGAGGAAGGGAGAGGGAGAGGGAGAAGAGGAACGGAGAGGGAGAGGTAGAGGGAGGGGGGGAACGGAGAGGGAGAGGTAGAGGCAGAGGAGGAAGCGTGAGGAAGACGGAGAGTGAGAGGAGGAAGGCAGAGGAAGTGGGAGTGAAGGAAGTGATACAGGGAGAGGGAGTGGAGGAAGGGAGTGGGAGAGGCGAATGGAGAGGGTGAGGAGGAAGTGAGAGGGAGAGGGAGAGAGGGAGGAGGAAGGGAGGGAGAGGGAATGGGAGAGGAGGAAGGGAGAGGGAGAGGAGGAAGGGAGATGGAGAGGAGGGAGGGGGTGGAGGAAGGGAGTGGGAGAGGAGGGAGGTAAAGGAGGAAGGGAGAGGGAGAGGGAGAGGAGTAGGGGACAGAGAGAGGGAGGAGGTAGGGAGAGGGAGAGGGAGGGAGAGGAGGAAGTGAGAAGGAGAGCGAGAGGGAGAGGATGAAGGGAGAGGAGGAAAGAGGGAGAGGGAGAGGAGGAAGGGAGAGGGAGTGGGAGGGGAGGAAGGGAGAGGGAGAGGGAGGGAGAGGAGGAAGGGAGAGGGAGAGGAGGAAGGGAGAGGGAGAGGCTGTGGCGGAAGTGAGAGGGAGAAGAGCAAGGGAGAGGAGGAAGGGAGAGGGAGAGGAATAAGGGAGAATGAGAGGAGGTAGGGAGAGGGAGAGGGAGGGAGAGGAGGAAGGGAGAACGAGGGAGAGGGAGAGGATGAAGGGAGAGGGAGAGGAGGAAAGAGGGAGAAGGAGAGGAGGAACGGAGAGGGAGAGGTAGAGGGAGAGGAGGAAGGGAGAGGGAGACGGAGAGTGAGAGGAGGAAGGGAGAGGGAGAGGGAGAGGAGGAAGTGAGGAAGGGAGAGGGAGTGGAGGAAGGGAGAGGGAGAGGGGAAGGGAGAGGGAGAGGGGGAGGTGGAAGGGAGAGGGAGAGGTGGGAGGGAGAGCGGGTGAGGGAGAGGGAGAGGAGGAAAGGAGAGTAGGAAAGGAGAGGGAGAGGAGGAAGGGGAGAGGGAGGGAGAGGAGGAAGGGAGAGGGAGAGGGAGAGGAGGAAGGGAGAGGGAGTGGGAGATGGAGAGGAGGAAGGGTGAGGGAGACGGAGAGGAGGAAGGGAGAGGGAGAGGAGGAAGGGAGTGAGAGAGGAACGGAAGGGGGAGGGAGAGGGAGAGGAGGAACGGAGAGGGACAGGAGGAAGGGAGAGGGAGAGGAGGAAGGAAGAGGAAGTGGAAGAGGATGAA
>CAUPSL010001594.1:0-14731 GCA_963514005.1 Raja brachyura | reverse complement strand
ATGTGAACATAAACATCCACCACAGTGACTCCTCCACATTCCTCACTGTGATGGAAGGCGACAAAACGTTCAATCTCTCCCCTTCTTTGTCCTCCAGCGGTCGGGGGCCTGGGGCCTTCCGTTGCCGTGATGATCTTACTCCCGTAGCGGCGGTGGCCTCCTCGTGGGGGCGATCGAGCTCCTGCATCGGGGGGAATCTCAGCTCCCCGTGCCGGGCGATCGGACCCCGGGGTCGGGGCCGGTTCCGAACATCGTGCGGCTTGGAGCTTCCTGACGCCGGTCTCTACCCGAGACTGTGAGCTCCTCGATGGTGGAACCCGCAGGTCACGGTTGGAGCGTCGATCCCCAGCGAGGGATCAGCCCGATGTGAAGTCCACGGCCCCGCGGTGGGGCTCAAAGTCAGTCCCGAGCGAGGCCGCCAAGCTCCATGATGTTAGGCTGCAGAGCGACCGGAGATACGACCCGGAAATCAATCGCATCTCCGGCACGGTGAGAGGTTGAAGGTACAGACGGTTTTATGGAGAGATATAGAACAAATAAATGAAAGATATGCAAAAAAGTAAACGATGGTCAAGAAACCGGTCGCTGTGGGCTAGGTGAAAATGAGTTACAGACAATGAAACTCAACAGGACCACATTGAAGTCTCGGATGTGGGTGGAATTCTCACTTTCTGCAGCGCAACACAATATGTGAACATGGAAACATAACGGGGCAAGAGGTCAAAGGAAAAGTTCAACTAATAACCTACAAGCTACAACGGCCAGGCGGGGGGGACGGAGAGAGAGATCACTATTCACACTGCTGGGTGGAAGCTGTGACTGCGGGCTGGGTTAGTGAGTATATGGAGGACCTTCACGTAACACACGCACCAAGTGCAGATGTGACTCGCCCCCCCAGATGTGACTCACCCCCCTAGATGTGACTTCGCCCCCGCCCAGATGTGACTCGTCTCCCCCTGTCCCACACCGCTCCTGGACTCCCCCTGTCCCCACCGCTCCTGGACTCCCCCTGTCCCACACCGCTCCTGGACTCCCCCTGTCCCACACCGCTCCTGGACTCCGTGTGTCCCACACCGCTCCTGGACTCCCCCTGTCCCACCGCTCCTGGACTCCCCCTGTCCCACACCGCTCCTGGACTCCGTGTGTCCCACACCGCTCCTGGACTCCCCTGTCCCACACCGCTCCTGGACTCCGCGCGTCCCACACCGCTCCTGGACTCCCCCTGTCCCACACCGCTCCTGGACTCCCCCTGTCCCACACCGCTCCTGGGACTCCCCCTGTCCCACACCGCTCCTGGACTCCGTGTGTCCCACACCGCTCCTGGACGCCCCCTGTCCACACCGCTCCTGACTCCCCCTGTCCCACACCGCTCCTGGACTCCCCCTGTCCCACACCGCTCCTGGACTCCGTGTGTCCCACACCGCTCCTGGACTCCCCCTGTCCCACACCGCTCCTGGACTCCCCCTGTCCCACACCGCTCCTGGACTCTGTGTGTCCCACACCGCTCCTGGACTCCGTGTGTCCCACACCGCTCCTGGACTCCGTGTGTCCCACACCGCTCCTGGACTCCCCCTGTCCCACACCGCTCCTGGACTCCGTGTGTCCCACACCGCTCCTGGACTCTGTGTGTCCCACACCGCTCCTGGACTCCCCCTGTCCCACACCGCTCCTGGACTCCCCCTGTCCCACACCGCTCCTGGACTCCGTGTGTCCCACACCGCTCCTGGACTCCGTGTGTCCCACACCGCTCCTGGACTCCCCCTGTCCCACACCGCTCCTGGACTCCCCCTGTCCCACACCGCTCCTGGACTCTGTGTGTCCCACACCGCTCCTGGACTCCCCCTGTCCCACACCGCTCCTGGACTCCGTGTGTCCCACACCGCTCCCAGTCTGACAGCATTCACTCCGACTCTTACACCACCTGCTACCGGCAGGAACACAGAGAGGGAGGGAGCTGGGCTTCTCCACGCCCCGCTCGTGATGTTACAAACCCCCCCACGAACACTCACTGGAGGGTGGCCCGTATCTGGAACCAGCTGCAGAAGCAGATTCATTCAGGACTTTGAACAGAATGGGAAGTGTGAAATCATTACTTTCAGCGTCTCCACAGATATCGTAAACGTTGTGGTCTGTAAAACCCGTACTAAACCAACACCAACTACAAAATACCATCTTAGTTTTAGAGATACAGCGCAGAAACAGGCCATTCGGCCCACCCAGCCCGTGCCGACCAGCGATCACCGTACACTAACACTATCCTACCCACACAATTTTACCAGGGAGCAGGGAAATGGGCCAACTTGGTCGGTGTGGACCACAGAGCGACACGGAACAGAAACTGGTACTTTCAAGAGAGAGTTAAATTTAGCTCAGAGGGCTAACGGAATCAGCGGATGTGGGGAGAAGGCAGGAACGGGGTACTGATTGTGGATGATCAGCCATGATCACATTGAATGGCGGTGCTGGCTCGAAGGGCTGAATGGCCTACTCCTGCACCTATTGTCTATGTTTCTACTTACACCCAACTTGCCCACACCGGCCAACAATGTCCCATCTACACTAGTCCCACCTGCCTGCGTTTGGTCCATATCCCTCCAAACCTGTCCTATCCATGTACCTGTCTAACTGTTTCTTAAACGTTGGGATAGTCCCAGCCTCAACTACCTCCTCCGGCAGCTCGTTCCATTCACCCACCACCCTTTGCGTGGAAAAGTTACCCCTCAGGTTCCTATTAAATCTTTCCCCCCCTCACCGTAAACCCGTGTCCTCTGGTTCTTGATGCCCCAACTCTGGGTAAAATACATAGAAACACACAGGTGCAGGAGGAGGCCATTCGGCCCTTCGAGCCAGCACCGCCATTCACTGTGATCATGGCTGATCATCCACAATCAGTACCCCGTTCCTGCTTTCTCCCCATATCCCTTGATTCCATTAGCCCTAAGAGCTAAATCTAACTCTCTCTTGAAAACATCCAGTGAATCGGCCTCCACTGCTTTCTGTGGCGGAGAATTCCACAGATTCACAACTCCCTGGGTGAAAAAGTGTTTCCTCATCTCAGTCCCAAATGGCCGACCCCTTATTCTTAAACTGTGTGGCCCCTGTTTCTGGACTCCCCCAACGTCGGGAACATGTTTCCTGCATTTCCTGCAAGACTGTGCATTAACCGTATCGATTCCTCTCGTGATTTTACACACCTCTATAAGATCCTCCTGCACTGCAAGGAATAGAGTCCTAGCCTGCTCCAACCTCTCTCTGTAGCTCAGGCCCTCGAGTCCTGGTATCATCCTCATGAATCTTTTCTCCCCTTCAGCTTAAACCTCTGCCCTCTGGTTCTCGATTCCCCACAAGATGGGCTGAAGGGCCTGTGTCTGTGCTGTACACCTGATTCTCACACACACAAGTTCATACAAGTAATAGAAGCAGAATTAGGCCATTCAGCCCATCGAGTCTACTCTGCCATTCAATCATGGCTGATCTCTCTCTCCCTCCTAACCCCATTCTCCTGCCTTCTCCCCGTAACCCCTGACACCCGCACTGATCAAGAACTGGTCCACGTGAAGGAAGGGACTGCAGATGCTAGTTTAAACCGAAGATAGATACAAAATGCTGGAGTAACTCAGCGGGACAGGCAGCATCTCTGGAGAGAAGGAATGGGTGACCCTTCTTCAGACTGGTCAAGAATCTGTCTATCTCTGCCTTAAAAATATGCACTGACTTGTGGCCTCCACAGCCGTCTGTGGCAAAGAATTCCACAGATTCACCGCCCTCTGACGAAAGAAATTCCTCCTCATCTCCTTATTAAAAGAGCGCCCTTTAATTCTGAGGCTGTGCCCTCTGGTCCTAGACTCTCCCACTGGTGGAAACATCCTCTCCACATCCACTCTATCAGTGTGAGAGGGATCTTGGCAGGGAAGGTGGTGACATGTGTCAGTTGTCATCACCCTCCCTCTCTCTCCCGCGCTTGGCTGCGATCCTGCAGCAGACGCTGGCCGCTGCCGTGTGTCGAGTGTGAATCCACCCCCGATCCTGAGTCAGGCGACAGCTGTCACCTTGGCTCCCGATCCAGCCAGTGGGAGGCGCAAGCGAGCAACATCGTTCAGGCAACTGAATCACCCCACCACAACCAGAGAGCAGTCCCGAACTACTATCCACTGCATTGGGGACCCTCAGACTATCCTCAGCGGGTGAGGCAGCATCTAAGGAGCGAAGGAAATAGGCAAAGTTTAGAAGGGTCTCGACCCGAAACGTCACCTATTCCTTCGCTCCATAGGTGCTGCCTCACCCGCTGAGTTTCTCCAGCATTTTTGTCTACCTTCGATTTTTCCAGCATCTGCAGTTCTTTCTTGAACAATTGTTCAAATGTGGCCTCGCCGATGTCTTGTACAACTGCAACGTGAATCGTCTCTGCACTATCTACACCGATACACTCTACCCTGCTACACACGTGTAATGTATCTGCGACCCCGACCAAACACGCATCCATGTGGTGACGTATAGCGAAACTTGGGACTGAACGCCATAAACTGGTCGGCACGGGCTCGCTGGACCGAACGACCTGTATCTATAAACTAAATTAAACAAACAATTTATTTTGTGTTGGGAGGAACTGCAGATGCTGGTTTACATTGGAGATGGACACAAAGTGCTGGAGTAACTCAGCGGGACAGGCAGCGTCTGTGGAGAGAAGGAATGGGCGACGTTCCGGGTGGAGACATTGTACCTCGGTACGTGTGCCTGGACCACGGCAAGAGTAACATCATTACATGTCCACACACCTACAGCCTGACACGGACACACTCACCTTCTCCCATGTCCCCGCTCAAACCCAGCGCCAACGCAGGGGAGCGGACACGCATACACGGACACGGACACGGATACAGGCGTTGTTGTGATCCGAGCTACAGAGCGAGTCGGCAGATGTTTCCCCGACTCGCCCGGTCACGTGGCAGCCATCACTCCCTGACGGTTAGTGGCAGGAAGAGGATGTGTGTAACCACAGCACCACACACACGCACGCACACTCACACACTCACGCACGCGCGCACACACACGCACGCCCACACGCACAGGTGCACACGCCCACACACACGCCCGCGCACATACGCCCACACACACACACGCACACACGCCCACACACACACTTCCACACGCCCACACGCGCACGCCCACACGCGCACACACACACATGCCCACGCCCACACACACGTACACACGCACAACACACATGCCGCACAATCGCACACACACACGCCCACACGCACACGCCCACAGACTACACACGTACGCACACGCACCACACACACACACACACGCCAGCGCGCACACACACACACGCCCATAGCCACACACACACATGCACACACACGTGCACACAAATGCACACGCAAGCACAAACGCGCACACTCGCACGCCCATGGCCACACACACACACACACACACACACACACACACACACACACGCCCATAGCCACACACACACATGCACACACACGTGCACACAAATGCACACGCAAGCACAAACGCGCACACTCGCACGCCCATGGCCACACACACACACACACACACATGCACACACACACACACACACACACACACACACACACACACACACACACACACACACACACACACACACACACACACACACACACACACACAGACACACACACACACACACAGACACACACACACACACAGACACACACACACACACACACACACAGACACACACACACACACACACACACAGACACACACAGACACACACACACAAAGCTGTTGTCTATCCGGCTGAGTTACTCCAACACTTTGTGTCTATCTTTGTTTGAAATCAGCATCTGCATTTCCTCCTTACACACGACACACAGCGCAGCGGGTAGGGCCACTGCCTCACAGCGCCGCAGATCCGGGTTCAATCCTGACCTCCGGTTCTGTCTTTGTGGAGTTTGCACGTTCTCCCTGTGACCACATGCGTTTCCCTGGGTGCTCCAGTTTCCTCCCACAGCCCAAAGGCGTGCGGGATGGGAGGGTTAATGGGCTCCCAGTTTGTGGGCGAGTCCAGTTCATTATTACATAGAAATATAGACAATAGGTAGAGGAGGAGGCCATTCGGCCCTTCCAGCCAGCACCGCCATTCAATGTGATCATGGCTGATCATCCCCAATCATACAACCATATAACCATATAACAATTACAGCACGGAAACAGGCCTTCTCGGCCCTTCCAGTCCGTGCCGACCATTTATTTTCCCCTAGTCCCATCTACCTGCACTCAGACCATACCCCTCCATTCCCTTCCCGTCCATATACCTATCCACTTTACTTTTAAATGTTAAAATCGATCCTGCCTCCACCACTTCTGCTGGTAGATCATTCCACACAGCCACCACTCTCTGAGTAAAGAAGTTCCCCCTCATGTTACCCCTAAACCTCTGTCCCTTAATTCTCATGCCATGCCCTCTTGTTTGAATCTTCCCTACCCTCAATGGGAAAAGCTTATCCACGTCAACTCTGTCTATCCCTTTCATCATTTTAAAGACCTCAATCAAGTCCCCCCTTAACCTTCTGCGCTCCAAAGAATAAAGACCTAACTTGTTCAACCTTTCTCTGTACCTTAGTTGCTGGAACCCAGGCAACATTCTAGTAAATCTCCTCTGTACTCTCTCTATTTTGTTGACCCCGTTCCTGCTTCCTCCCCATATCCCTTGATTCCGCTAGTCCTAAGAGCTAAATCCAACTCTCTTTTGAATGCTCTGTTATTCTCACATGTACCGAGGTACAGTGAAAAGCTGTTGTTTGCGTGTTATCCAGCCTGGACAGCTCGCGAAACAACCCAACCCTTGGTACAAATGACATTAATAACCCAGCACCGACATCCTTTAATTCCTGATGTGGAAACAAGGAACTGCAGATGCTGGTTAATACACAAAAAACACAAAGTGCTGGAGTATCTCAGCAGGTCAGGCTGCATCTGGAAAACATGGAAAGGGGCAGGGAACCTTCTTCAGAAACGTCACCTATCCATGTTCTCCACAGATGCTGCCTGACCCGCTGAGTTACTCCAGCACTCTGTGAAACGTCACCTATCCATGTTCTGCACAGATGCTGCCTGACCCGCTGAGTTACTCCAGCACTCTGTGAAACGTCACCTATCCATGTTCTCCACAGATGCTGCCTGACCCGCTGAGTTACTCCAGCACTCTGTGAAACGTCACCTATCCATGTTGTCCACAGATGCTGCCTGACCCGCTGAGTTACTCCAGCACTGTGTGAAACGTCACCTATCCATGTTCTCCACAGACGCTGCCTGAGTTACAGTACATGATTATAACCAAGTCGTCCACAGATACAGAATAAAGGGAACAGCGTTCAGTGCAGTTGAAAGACCAGTTAGTCGGGCTCTATAAATTGCCACCAGTGTGCGGGGAGTGGATGAGAATGTGGAACAAAATAGAACTGCTGTGAGCGGGTGATCGATGGTCGGAGTGGATGGACTCAGTGGGACTGTGGCCCATCCAGTCTACTCCACCATTCAATCATGGCTGATCTATCTCTCCCTCCTAACCCCATTCTCCTGCCTTCTCCCCATAACCCCTGACACCCGCACTAATCAAGAATCTATCTATCTCTGCCTTAAATATATCCACTGACTTGTGGCCTCCACAGCCGTCTGTGGCAAAGAATTCCACAGATTCACCGCCCTCTGGCTAAAGAAATTCCTCCTCATCTCCTTCCTAAAGGAACGTCCTTTAATTCTGAGGCTGTGCCCTCTGGTCCTAGACTCTCCCACTAGTGGAAACATCCTCTCCACATCCACTCTATCCAGGCCTTTCACTATTCTGTAAGTTTCAATGAGGTTCCCCCTCATCCTTCTAAACTCCAGCGAGTACAGGCCCAGCGCCGACAAACGCTCATCGTAGGTTAACCCACTCGTTCCTGGGATCATTCTTGTAAATCTCCTCTGGACCCTCTCCAGAGCCGGCACATCCTTCCTCAGCACAGTTTGTCAACAAAATAGAGAGAGTACAGAGGAGATTTACTAGAATGTTGCCTGGGTTCCAGCAACTAAGTTACAGAGAAAGGTTGAACAAGTTAGGTCTTTATTCTTTGGGGCGCAGAAGGTTAAGGGGGGACTTGATTGAGGTCTTTAAAATGATGAGAGGGATAGACAGAGTTGACGTGGATAAGCTTTTCCCATTGAGGGTAGGGAAGATTCAAACAAGAGGGCATGACATGAGAATTAAGGGACAGAAGTTTAGGGGTAACATGAGGGGGAACTTCTTTACTCAGAGAGTGGTGGCTGTGTGGAATGATCTTCCAGCAGAAGTGGTGGAGGCAGGATCGATTTTAACATTTAAAAGTAAAGTGGATAGGTATATGGACGGGAAGGGAATGGAGGGGTACGGTCTGAGTGCAGGTAGATGGGACTAGGGGGAAATAAATGGTCGGCACGGACTGGAAGGGCCGAGAAGGCCTGTTTCCGTGCTGTAATTGTTATATGGTTATATGGTTAGTGGTGCAGCGTTAGATCTTTACAGCCCTTGAGACCCGGGTTCGATCCTATCTTAGATTTAATATGAATCTGAGGGGTAACTTTTTCACACAGAGGGTGGTGGGTGTATGGAACGAGCTGCCAGAGGAGGTAGTTGAGGCTGGGACTGTCCCAACGTTTAAGAAACAGTTCGACAAGTACATGGATAGGACAGGTTTGGAGGGATATGGGCCAAGCGCAGGCAGGTGGGACTAGTGTAGATGGGACATGTTGGCCAGTGTGGGTAAGTTGGGCCATAGGGCCTGTTTCCCCACTGTAGCATCTATGAGGAAGTGTAGATGCTGGTTTACAGCAAACCCAGCCTGGCCAGCGGCTACTGACAGCTGCCTCCGCTGTGATGGGCAGAGGTGGATTGTAACGACACTGGCAGTGGAAGCTCAACATTGACAGAGTCTGACAGCCACCCCTCAGTGACACAGAGACACAGCATCACAGCACACAGCATCGGAGGACTGGGAGAAATTCAGAATCCAGCAGAGGAGGACAAAGGGCTTAATTAGGAAAGGGAAAATAGATTATGAAAGGAAACTGGCAGGGAACATAAAAACTGACTGCAAAAGTTTTTATAGATATGTAAAGAGAAAGAGAATAGTTAAAACAAATGTTGGTCCCTTGCAGTCAGAAACAGGGTGAATTGATCATGGGGAACAAGGACATGGCAGACCAATTGAATAACTACTTTGGTTCTGCCTTCACTAAGGAAGACATAAATAATCTGCCGGAAATAGCAGTGGAACGAGGGTCAAATAAGATGGAGGAACTGAGTGAAATCCAGGTTAGCCGGGAGGTGGTGTTGGGTAAATTGAACGGATTGAAGGCCGATAAATCCCCAGGGCCAGATAGTCTGCATCCCAGAGTACTCAAGGAGGTAGCCACAGAAATAGTGGATGCATTAGTGATAATTTTTCAAAATTCCTTAGATTCTGGAGTAGTTCCTGAGGATTGGAGGGTAGCTAATGTAACCCCACTTTTTAAAAAGGGAGGGAGAGAGAAAGCGGGGAATTACAGACCAGTTAGTCTAACATCGGTAGTGGGGAAACTGCTAGAGTCGGTTATTAAAGATGGGATAGCAGCGCATTTGGAAAGTGGTGAAATCATTGGACAAAGTCAGCGTGGATTTACGAAAGGTAAATCATGTCTGACAAATCTGATAGAATTTTTTGAGGATGTAACTAGTAGCGTGGATAAGGGGGAACCAGTGGATGTGTTATATCTAGACTTTCAGAAGGCTTTCGACAAGGTCCCGCATAAGAGATTAGCATACAAACTTAAAGCACATGGTATTGGGGGTTCAGTATTGATGTGGATAGAGAACTGGCTAGCAGACAGGAGGCAAAGGGTAGGAGTAAACGGGTCCTTTTCACAATGGCAGGCAGTGACTAGTGGGGTGCCGCAAGGCTCAGTGCTGGGACCCCAGCTATTTACAATATATATTAATGATTTGGACGAGGGAATTCAATGCAACATCTCCAAATTTGCAGATGATACCAAGCTGGGGGGTATAGTTAGGTGTGAGGAGGATGCTTGGAGGCTGCAGGGTGATTTGGATAGGCTGAGTGAATGGGCAGATGCATGGCAGATGCTGTATAATGTGGATAAATGTGAGGTTATCCACTTTGGTGGCAAAAACATGAGGGTAGACTATTATCTGAATGGTGGCAGATTAGGTAAGGGGGAGATGCAACGAGACCTGGGTGTCATGGTACACCAGTCATTGAAAGTAGGCATGCAGGTGCAGCAGGCAGTGAAGAAAGCAAATGGCATGTTAGCATTCATAGCGAAAGGATTTGAGTATAGGAGCAGGGAGGTTCTACTTCAGTTGTACAGGGTTTTGGTGAGGCCACACCTGGAGTACTGTGTACAGTTTTGGTCTCCAAATCTGAGGAAAGACATCCTTGCCATAGAGGGGGTACAGAGAAGATTCACCAGACTGATTCCTGAGATGTCAGGACTTTCATATGAGGAAAGACTGGATAGACTCGGCTTGTACTCGCTGGAATTTAGAAGATTGAGGGGGGATCTTATAGAAACCTACAAAATTCTTAAGGGGTTGGACAGGCTAGATGCTGGAAGATTGTTCCCGATGTTGGGGGAGTCCAGAACAAGGGGTCACAGTCTAAGGATAAGGGGGAATTCCTTTAGGACCGAAATGAGGAAAACATTCTTTACACAGAGAGTGGTGAGTCTCTGGAATTCTCTGCCACAGAAGGTAGTTGAGGCCAGTTCATTGGCTATATTTAAGAGGGCGTTAGATGTGGCCCTTGTGGCTAAAGGGATCAGGGGGTATGGAGAGAAGGCAGGTACGGGATACTGAGTTGGATGATCAGCCATGATCACATTGAATGGCGGTGCAGGCTCGAAGGGCCGAATGGCCTACTCCTGCACCTATTTTCTATGTTTCTATGTTTCTATCACGGTGACCCACACAGCACATTGACAAGTGAAGAATGGGCCTGGTGCAGACAGTGTGGAGTCGTCAAGAGTAGGACTGAATATTCAACCAAGCATTCATCTTCAACTCCTCTCATTAGTTGATCTTAATATTGGGGGCACTCGACTGCCAGCGAGAATTGACAATGGGAATGATGAGACGTGGATTATTAACTAATGTCCCCACGTGGCTCTCTATCTAATCATGTCGCAGGGGTTTGAAGGTTCAGTTTCGTTTACAGATACAGCACGGAAACAGGCCCTTCGGCCCACCGAGTCTGTGCCGACCAGCGATCCACTAACACTATCCTACACACACTAGGGACAATTTACGATTTTTACCGAAGCCAATTAACCTACAAACCTGCAGGTCTTTGGAGTGTGGGAGGAAACCGGAGCACCCGGAGAAAACCCACGCAGTCACGGGGAGAACGTGCAAACTCCGTACAGACATCACCCGTAGTCAGGATGGAACCCGGGTCTCTGGCGCTGTGAGGCAGCAGCTCTACTCGCTGCGCCACCGTGTGGCCTCGATATCGTACGTTCTCATCCGCTACCTACATATTAGGAGCAATTTCCAGACAGTGTGCCATTTATATTAAACCATTATTCAGTGAGCATGGAGCGATACTGTTAGAGGTCACTGAGTGAGTCTGGGTTTGGCCGCTGCCTTCTGTATCTGTCAAAACCTGCACTGGCAAAGAAGGCTGGCAGTTTGTTTACTCTGCAAATTGCCCCCTCTTTCCAGCTCCAACATCAAATCATTCTTCACACTGTACCAATGCCGGATGCAACAGAACACAGAGTGCTGGAGTAACTCAGCGGGTCAGGCAGCATCTGTGGAGAACATGGATAGGTGACGTTTCACAGAGTGCTGGAGTAACTCAGTGGGTCAGGCAGCATCTGTGGAGAACATGGATAGGTGACGTTTCACAGAGTGCTGGAGTAACTCAGCGGGTCAGGCAGCATCTGTGGAGAACATGGATAGGTGACGTTTCACACAGTGCTGGAGTAACTCAGCGGGTCAGGCAGCATCTGTGGAGAACATGGATAGGTGACGTTTCACACAGTGCTGGAGTAACTCAGCGGGTCAGGCAGCATCTGTGGAGAACATGGATAGGTGACGTTTCACACAGTGCTGGAGTAACTCAGCGGGTCAGGCAGCATCTGTGGAGAACATGGATAGGTGACGTTTCACAGAGTGCTGGAGTAACTCAGTGGGTCAGGCAGCATCTGTGGAGCACATGGATAGGTGACGTTTCACACAGTGCTGGAGTAACTCAGCGGGTCAGGCAGCATCTGTGGAGAACATGGATAGGTGACGTTTCACACAGTGCTGGAGTAACTCAGCGGGTCAGGCAGCATCTGTGGAGAACATGGATAGGTGACGTTTCACAGAGTGCTGGAGTAACTCAGCGGGTCAGGCAGCATTTCTGGAGAAAGGGGAAGGGTGACGTTTCAGGTTGGGACCCTTTTCCACCACAGATGCTGCCTGACCCGCTGAGTTAATCCAGCACTTTGTGTTTATCTTCAGTATAAACCAGCACCTGCAGTTCCTTTCTACACGGAAATAGACTCTGTCCTTGTCAGCCAAGATGGCTAATCGAAGCCAGGCCTATTTACCTGCGTTTGGCCCATATCCCTCTAAACATTCCCAATCCACGTTCCCTCTAAGGCAGGGCCTGAAGGAGGGTGTCGACCCAAAACATCGCACGTTCCTTCTCTCCACAGATGCTGCCCGTCCCGCTGAGTTACCCTGGCATTTTCTATCTCTCTCCAGGCTGGGAAGACATTTTGGGTCGAGGCCCTTCTTCTGAAGAAACAGGACTCGAGCACCTGATCTACAGGGAGAGGTTGGGCAGGACTAGCCCAGTCTGACAACTTTATATTTGATAGGAGCAGAATTAGGCCATTCGGCCCATCAAGTCCATCATCAAGTTCGCTGACGACACCACTGTTGTGGGACGTATCACTGATGGGGATGAGTCAGAGTATAGAAGTGAGATCGAGCAACTGTCCATATGGTGCCAGCACAATAACCTAGCCCTCAACACCAGCTAAACCAAGGAACTGATTGTGGACTTTGGAAGGAGTAGGATGGGGACCCACAGTCCTGTTTATATCAACGGGTCGATGGTTGAAAGGGTCAAGAGCTTCAAATTCCTGGGCGTGCACATCTGTGAAGATCTTTCCTGGTCCGAGAACACAGATGCAATTATAAAGAAAGCTCATCAGCGCCTCTACTTCCTGAGAAGATTACGGAG
Source organism: Raja brachyura (assembly GCA_963514005.1). Next base: position 1,487 of record CAUPSL010001594.1, on the reverse strand, counting down.
AGTTGGTCTGTCAAGGAGGACTCTCTCTAACTTCTACAGGTGTACAGTAGAGAGCTTGCTGACCGGTTGCATCGTGGCTTGGTCGGCAACTTGAGTGCCCTGGAGAGGAAAAGACTACAAAAAGTAGTAAACACTGCCCAGTCCATCATCGGCTCTGACCTTCCTTCCATCGAGGGGATTTATCACAGTCGCTGCCTCAAAAAGGCTGGCAGCATCATCAAGGACCCACACCACCCTGGCCACACACTCATCTCCCTGCTACCTTCAGCTAGAAGGTTCAGGAGCCTGAAGACTGCAACGTCCAGGTTCAGGAATAGCTACTTCCCCACAGCCATCAGGCTATTAAACCTGGCTCGGACAAAACTCTGAACATTAATATCCCTCCATCTGTTATTTGCACTTTATGAGTTTATTTATTCATGTGTGCATATATTTATATAATGGTATATGGACACACTGATCTGTTCTGTAGTCAATGCCGTCTATGTTCTGTTGTGCTGAAGCAAAGCAAGAATGTCATTGTCCTATCAGGGACACACGACAATAAACTCACTTGAACTTAAAGTCTACTCCGCCATTCATGGCTGATCTATCTCTCCCTCCTAACCCCCTTCTCCCCATAACCCCTGACACCCGCACTGATCAACAATCTATCTATCTCTGCCTTAAATATATCCACTGACTTGTGGCCTCCACAGCCGTCTGTGGCAAAGAATTCCACAGATTCACCACCTTCTGACTAAAGAAATTCCTCCTCATCTCCTTCCTAAAGGAACGTCCTTTAATGCTGAGGCTGTGCCCTCTGGTCCTAGACTCTCCCACTAGTGGAAACATCCTCTCCACATCCACTCTATCCCGGCCTTTCACTATTCGGTAAGTTTCAATGAGGTCCCCCCTCATCCTTGGTCAGCATGGGCAAGGTGGGCTGTTGTACGCGGTGATGTTACTCAGTCAGATGCCTTTGCTGAGCTCCACAGTAGAGACAGGGAGAGAACCTCAGGTCAGAGTCACAGAGTGATACAGTGTGGAAACAGGCCCTTCGGCCCACCTTGCCCACACCGGCCAACATGCCCCAGCTACACTAGTCCCACCTGCCTGCGTTTGGTCCATATCCCTCCAAACCTGTCCTATCCATGTACCTGTCTAACTGTTTCTTAAACAAAGGGATAGTCCCAGCCTCAACTCCCTCCTCTGGCAGCTTGTTCCATACACCCACCACCCTCTGTGTGAAAAAGTTACCCCTCAGATTCCTATTAAATCTTTTCCCCTTCACCTTGAACCCATGTCCTCTGGTCCTCGATTCCCCTACTCTGGGCAAGAGACTCTGTGCATCTACCCGATCTATTCCTCTCATGATTTTATGCAGCTCTATAAGATCCCCCTCATCCTCCTGCGCCCCATGGAATAGAGACCCAGCCTACTCAACCTCTCCTGTAGCTCACACCCTCTAGTCCTGGCAACATCCTCGTAAATCTTCTCTGAACCCT